>MPNW01000298.1:207975-238020 GCA_011800805.1 Hirudo medicinalis
CTTCGATGATGATATGATGATGGAGATGATGATGATGATGATGATGATGATGATGATGATGATGATGAGACGATCGACGATGATGATGATGATGATGATGATGATGATGATGATGATGTTCACCTTATGAAATGTCAATGAGATGCTCCTCCATTTAACCAATCATTTCTTCCTGCATTTAAATCATTTAAATCATTTAAAATCATTTAAATCCATAGACAGGTACGTTAATCTATATTTAATAGACCTTGTTTATTTCCAAAGCATTAAGAATCTCTCCATAAGCATTTATAAATTAAAATAATTAATAATTAATTTAAATTTATAAAATAGGCCACAAAGTGTGAAAAATCATGAATCGTCGGGTGGATGGATATTTCAACTACATAAACATTGAAACATTGAAACATTCCTCTTGTGCGAGTCACAATATGTAGAGTTTATTTTATTAAATTTAGTCATTATTGTGTTACAATTTATTACATTACATTACAGTTACTTTGTAAGTACAATTTCTTATATTAAATGTAACCATAATAATTCCAATTAAATATTAATTAATGTGATAATATTGTGTAAAATCTTCACTCTTCACCTCATGTCATTCACCATAAAAGGTAGGAATTCAGAAACTGCCTGCAAGCAAGAGTTTTTAAAACAAGAATAATTAAAGTCCATTGATTAGCATGTGATTTTAATCAATTTCATTAAAGTGTGCCTCGTTTCAAAATTTTCGTGACAATTTTCTAACATTCTGGGGACTTGCATAAATGCAGGGAATTTTGATTTTTTGCATTGAGATTACAATTCAGATGTTTTATTAAACTTTATAAAACATTTTGTTAATTAAAACGTGAAAAATAATTTGTTTCAAATTCATATTCCAGCTTCCAAGAGCGACCATTTCAACAGCATGAGCAGCTATGTGCCAGGCACCATGAACATCAAGCAAGAACTTTCGAATGAGCACTACTGGAACAACAGTCAGAATTGGTGCAAGAACGACATCAAATACCCCAATAGTCAAATGCCCACCTCAATATCATCCAGCTGCTCCAATGATTCAACTATCAATCAGTTTTTTCACCCCTTGGAAAACAATCAGGACACTCCATCCAATGCGGCTTGTTTCTACTCGGCCGGACAATCCACGTTTCAAAACGAAGCCATCAATACCGGATTGGTTCAGGACAACGTGGCCAATGCACCTCCCCATCCTTCTCTTTCCAGTCCCTGCCTGGCTGCCAGCCCACCTTCAACTCCAGGTCATCTGAAACAATGTTACACCAATGCCCCATACAATTCAAAATACTATAGGAGGGCTGTTACGCCAATATGCCATTCGAACGTCCCCAACTCTTTTGCCACCAACAAATGTCAGCAGACCATTCACAGGAACCTCACTCCTCAGAACACAAACTTGCAGAGGACAACTTCTGCTGTCTTTCCACAAGGTCATCCTCAGTCTCCTTTCTCATCCAACAACAACTACACTCCTGCGTCAGCAACGACATCCAATTTTTTCCAATTTCCTCCATCTTACGAAGATTCTTCTCCACCAACTTCTCAGAACCACACCCACCTTTCCTATACCCACCAGTATCCAAACACCTCCCCTTTTCTTAATATCCAATCACGACCCAGGACCCCTTTCACTCCTAACACCCCTGGCAGGTCTTGCCGCCAGTTCTATTACAACCACGGCGAAGAGAGCCCCATCACTCCGAGCACGAGAGGTTACGGTCACAAGACATACCATCCTTACCATTCCAGTTATCGTTACTATCCACAGCTCAAGCATCACAACTCCGTTCAAAGTTTCCCGAACATCGATTCCGAGTTCAACAAGTGCTTGGAAATGTTGGAGAAAGGAAACATCGACAACATGAGTCAGTCGAAGGCGAACATGGTCGGAGTTTCTGCGGGTCACTTCAACGCAAACTTGAAGCAAGTGGACACTTTGATGGATTACACTTCGGGTTCCGGTCTGCCAGGAATGGATCTCAACTGCTTGGCTGAAGAGGCTTCTTTCTGTGCCTCGATGGACGAGAACTCCCCTGTCAAATGGACGAGCGGCGTCAATCGCCCGGTTCAAAATGCCAACAACTTTGCTGTGGTTGGTGCTGCAACGAATGATCTTCAGAATCAAGTGTATCATGGGAACTCTTCTTACGGTCCTCAGAGCATAAAATCCTGCGACTCGTTCAACAACTTAAATTCACAAATCACAAACAACAATTCAGCTCTAACATTCAAAGAGGCAATTCCCAACAACAACCACATCAATCACTTTTCAATGAACTTTGATTTCTCTCGCCCGCAAAATCAACAGAGCTCGTTCGGTAGCTCCATGCACCTGGGGACCGATCACCAAGAAATTGCTTCTTTGTCCATGGATCCTTCGACGCCGACCAATGAAAAGAGGAAAAAGAAGCACAAGCCCCAACCCTTGTGGATCCCGGCCGACGTCAGCAACTTTGCCAACACGGGAGGATGCTTCATCGACCAATCGAACGAACGCGAGAGACCATTAATGACCGATTGCAGAAAGAAGGCTCCTCCCCCTCCTTATATATGCATCACTCCGATCAGTGCTGCCCCCTGTCAGAATAACCTCTCACTCGACCCTCAGAGCAATCAGGTCCTCCCGAATTCTGCTCCTCCTTTCCACGATTTCTCCATGGAAATGAGTGACTCCATCAGCTCTGGTTGTTAGTAGGATGTTTCGATGATAATTATATTATTGCATTAATAATTATTACCGGTAATTAGGTAACGGCAATTGCCGCACGATGATTATCTCGAAGTAATATTTCGCTTAATTATCGATCCGAATTTAATGGCACGAATTAATTCCACGACGATTTCGTGCTTTCTTTCAGTGAACGGCTTCTGAGCGACTGGCAGAATCCAAGTTGTTGAAGGACTGCATTTCATTTTATCGATCAACTTTTGCATTTACGAAGATCGGGCGTGCATTCTTGCGTGCGCGTGTCGTCGGAAGGAACGATGTCGTTGTCGTCGATGCCGTTGTCGTTGTTGTTGGTCGGCTGCCACGTTGAAGATTATTATATTTTTATATCTCCATGCATTTAGAAGGTTCTACAGCTTTGATGATGATTGTTATTATGGTGATGACGTCCATGATAAAGATGATGATGATGATGATGATGATGATGATGATGATGGTGATGATGATGATGGTTGTGCTGGGACTTGGGTTGAAGATGGCTTAACTGCAAAAACATTGTTGCAATTAAATTTGGTCTTTCACAGCCACCAATAGCTTCCTGGAAAGAAATTCATTCAGACACATTCTTAAAAACAACTTTTCGTAGGATTTTCAATCAATTTTTTTATTGTTTAAAGAGAATTTGTTGATATTTGTTGATATTGTGCATTTGTCTTGTTGCGGCTGAAAGTTCTCAGGCAGAAAATGACTGTTTTTGCTTGTGATAATCTCATTCATATTCATGATGTCACCAGGTCTTCACGTTGTGTTGAATGCACACGCAACGTTCTTACATATTTGCATAGTAATGTGTAATGTCTAAAATTATGTAATTACTATTGTCAATTCTACCATGTTCTACCATGTTCTACCGCCAAACTAGTTCAACGACTCTGTGTTGATTGATTGTTCGTGAGACTTGTCCGAAGTGTTCATATATTTTTATATTCGCAATCAGGTTTCCTAGCGACTAAATTATCCTCGTCATCTTATCGTCTGCCTTATCGTGTCCTTTCCGTGCGCTTTCCTTCTTTGGTTTAACAAATAAGGAAGCATGCCACCGTAAGACCTAAATTGTTTCACACTTCAAATACTCTTTCTTACTTGCTCAATTGTCCGAAATTCTTAGCTCTGGACTTTGATGTAAATTTAAAATTTTACTAATTTCACGGCTTTTTGTGCGCGGTTATTTCTGCCAAAGAGCATTTCGTGGCAGTTTTGTTTCGTGTCCAACTTGTTAAATGATTATTTTCGTACTTTCATCGCCGTGTCGTTATGGTAAATATTTGTAATTGTAGATAGCAGCTGTATTCTGACTTTGTTCTGTGGTTAGCCGAGATTCCAGTTGACAAGGCGAGTGTAACGACATGGGATTTGGTGAGATTAGATAGCATTAAAAAGTATTGCCTCCTGGTTAGGTCCTTCGTCATCGCTTCCTCTCACTTGGTCGGAAGGATTGGCCTTTGCTGTCGCCTTATTCGGTCGAGAAGTTTGGACTTTCCTGTCATGATCACCTGCGGGTGCCTTAGCGCTTTTTAAATTCTGGGGTTTGGCGGGTTTTTCGTTTTAAGGTTATGAAGCATCTTCCCATTTTCGACTTTGAAAACTCAAATATCATTCTATGAATGCCTTAAGATTTTTACATGCTCGATGCGGTAAATTAAAATTTTGGACTGATTTGCCTTCACATGAGGGTTTTTTGGAAGGACAGTGACGAAGTTCCTCAGAAACTGGAAGACAAGTGTTTCACGCGACGCACAAAGTTACTCGACTGAAAATCACTGACTCGTGTTCTCCATATTTGTTGTCTTGTTTTCGTAATCGGCGTCGTTGGCGGTGTGGCTTGTTTTTGTAATTTACTCTCGAAATTCGAATTATTTGGAAAACGGAGCCATCAAATGTTGTGAACCACATAAATATAAACATAAATATAACGCCAATTGAGGGAAAAACAAACTAAAAATTTGATGAGTCACTGGGTTCCGCATAGACTTCTTAAAAAGTTCAATGTTTGGGCCAATCATTTGGCAATTATTCATCTTAAAACGACGTGAGTTTATTTGGAAGAGGTTCCTTTAAATCCGATATTTGGCAAGAACCACTTTGCACTTCAAGTTCCGAGGTGACTGGGAGCGCATTCGTATTACCTAATTTTTTGAAGCCGGAGTAAATGCAAATAAATATCATTTTAAGTTCTTTAGGATGCACGGATGTCTTAAGTAAGTACATCTAATTAGTTGTGATTTTATTATAACTGTTATTATAATCAGGCCAACTGTTCGGTGAATCTATGAACTCCTGACATGAAATGGGAAGCTTGTTTCGAACCCCGATTTCAGAGGCTTCTTAGACTTTTCGTCGTCAGAAGGCTTGAAGATCTTTTTGAACAATTTCTGATTACCTTAGCCGCTTCGCTCTCTTTATTAGTCGGTTTGTGATTTTGTGATGTTTAAGAAGTATTTCTGACGTGGACCTCACACATATTTTCCGTTTAAGCAATAATCACTTAAGAAGCTTTGGGGAAAATTAGTGGATGAATGTTACCAAGTCCACTTCATTGCGATTGCAAAAATTTATTTTGGCTTAAGTCCTTTGAGAAATAGATGATTCGGATAATTGAGAGGCATTAATTAATTAGATTAGCATTACATAACGGGTTGGTTAGGTTCCCCAACAACAGGCATCGAATCTGTGCTGCCGACCTGAGAGGTCTCGGCTATGATCATGCGAGACAAGTCATCTTTTACATCACTTTATATATCTGTTCATTAGCAAATAGGAAATCGGATCAATTAACTGAATAAACTTTGATGTCCGAAATTATTTAATAAATTTTTCTTACTTTCTACTTTAACCACTTAAACATACTACATCTACACTACAACCACGTTATCGCAATAACAACAACACATCAGCCAAGTTGCAGATAATTCTAATATAAGGCAGTCTTCAAATGAAACAATAAGATTTCCCTCCTGATTTTCGTCGTGGTTCCTTCCAGAGACATTTGTCAGAATTAAACTCAAAGCTAGCATTTCGGAAATGTTACGGTATCAGTTTTAAGTCGGCGTCCAATTTCTTTTCTGAGAAAACTAAGTTTAGAATCAAAACGTACGAAATTTTAAACCAAAAAGTATTTGATTACCCGTTAAATCGGAAGTGAAATTGAAATCATTGGATTCGATGTGATTTTAATATCCTAGACGTATTTTCTTAGAGCATGCAGGTTAATTTGCTAGTTAATCGCTAATTAATCACGTAATCATCAGTTAGTTAATTGATTTCAAAATCGCTAAATGAAAAAAAAAGATAAAAAATACGCACAAAATAATAATAGAAACCGGCAATTAATTACTTAATTGAAGCCACTTAATCCATTGAATTTCACTTCTCTTGATAATTAAAGGGCCATTTTATGCTACAAATTTAATTGGAAATATTTAAAGGAATTATTTATTTTTCAGTAAATTATCTTAAATACATTTAAAGAAGATGTCCCATCACATTATCGAAAGACAAAACAAAATTAAATCTAATTATTATCACATTATAAATTGAAAAAATGCGTATTGTTGCACATTGAAATAATTGCGATATTATACGTTCAAACAGTTGTGAAATTACTCTTTTTAGTAATCATAAAATTATATATTGAAGTAATTATGAAATCATCCTTAAACTAATTGATGGGTCCAAGTAATTGAATTAAATAAGCAATGGAAACATTTGTAACTGTAAATTGATCCCGGGATGAAAATGAGGTGATGATTCTCCCCCGACAAGATACGGAAGAATTGTTATTTGTTGTAATTTTTGTAATTTCGATGTTGCAATTCTTTTTGGAGCATAATGTTTTCCGATAACAAACTCGTCGAATTGAAAACAATCGCTTAATATAGGGTCATAAATAATATAAAAATTATAAGTAATTATAGTGATGACATAATCATGGCTTTTCAAGACAAATCTGAAGAAATAATTGGTATTGAACAAGCTAATACATTGATATGTCTAAAACTACGTACATGATTGACCTGTAAATCTAATTAACCGTTATCAATGTAACGGAATTAGCTAGCTAAATGATCACCAAACCCAATTATCATTATCTGAATCACGTTGTTTTGGTTAATTAAGTGTCTGACAAAAATTTGTTGCTGTTTTTTTCGACAAATTAGATCGAATTGAATGAGACGCATGATTGGTCGAATTGAAAATTAGTGAATCACTCGGAAGTGGAAAGCAGAAATGTTGTCATTTTTCTAATTACGGAGAGTTTTTCTTTTCTTAAAAATTCATGCTCACTCGATGCACTGAATAATTGGCAGGTGATAATTTGCTCAAGTGAGGTGCATCTCATTAATAACAATAACAGCAACAACAACAACAACAGCAGCATTAGTAATAGTAGTAGTAATAATTTATAATAATAATAATAATAATAATAATAATAACAATAATAATAATAACAATAAATATCAATAAATACATAATTTCTCTCTTCACCTTCCTCTTCAGAAGAACGGAGTGCAGGAGAATGAACGAAAGAGTGTTATTAAATAATCCTGAAGAGTCAGCATTAGAGTATCAGAGTGAGTTGAAGGTTGCGAAGATAACCACGCTGGATGCCTTCCCAGTGATTGATAAGTAATCAATTGATAGCTCCTTATCACGATGAATACGAGACTCAGAGAGATGTTATTCGTTGGAGCTCCAATCAAAACAACATATCATCGTACTACCTCCTTCATTTATTGAACTTGCAGACTTTGAATTGTCAAATGTGAATTGTGAATTAATGCCTGATGTTGTGAATTAATTTAATGTGATGAAACAGTCAAATCAGTTGTCCACAAGGAGTGGTTAATCTTCGAATAATCCACAAACCACGAATGGTTTGACGATCACGTCGATCACGAGTGTGACGTCGATGATGACGACGATGACGACGAAGATGATGATAGTGATGGTGCTGACGATGGTGATGATAATGGTGGTGGTGGTGATGATGCAAGATAAACATGCGCGGTGACTTTAAAATAGAAGTTCAGGAAGTTTCTAGTTGCAGATAAAAAGAATCCCTGTTGCTTTCCTGCGAAGATATCGGATGTTTGAGAGCGAGTGCTGCACGGAAATGTCCGAACCTGGAACGAACACGTGCTGGTTCGAAACGGATTCCCTGTGAAGGTCTCTTCTGGATGAACATTTTGATTGAATTTCTCGTCGAAAGTGGAATTGTCATGACTCCTGGAAAGATTAACAGCGATAATTCAGCACAGTCAGATGTTTGCTGCCGATCAGAACTTGAAACAACTTCAACTGAAAACGAGCGAAGAACCAACAGATCTTCAACCAACAGATCCTCAACCAACGGATTCTCGTTCAATGCTGAAACAAACTCAAGCGCTAAAAGCCAAGTCCTCGTTCCTTCGTTCGGCTTCACGCAGGAGCAGGTAGCCTGCGTCTGCGAAGTCCTCAGGAGCAGCGGAAACATTGACAGGTTGGCCACCTTTCTCTGGAGTCTTCCAAGCTGCGAGAGGCTCCAGAAGAATGAAAGCGTACTTAAGTCGAGAGCAACAGTGGCTTTCAGAAAAGGAGATTTCAAGCTTCTGTATCGAATCATCGAATCGAACAACTTTTCCGTCATAAATCACCCCGAACTTCAGTACATGTGGCTTCAAGCCCACTACATCGAGGCAGAAAAGGCCCGTGGTGGCAGAGCTCTTGGGGCAGTGGGCAAGTACAGGCTGAGGAGGAAGTTTCCCCTGCCCAGGACTATTTGGGACGGAGAAGAGACGAGTTACTGCTTCAAAGAGAAGTCGAGGCGAACCTTGAAGGACTGGTACCACAAGAATCCTTACCCCAATCCTAAGGAAAAGAAGAAGCTCGCCGATTGCACTGGACTGACAACGACACAGGTCAGCAACTGGTTCAAAAACAGACGCCAGAGAGATAGGGCTACTACTGTCACGGAAAAGTGAGTTGTTATCATTCCTTCAACAACAACAACAACAACAACAACAACAACAACAACAACAACAACAACAACAACAACAACAACAACAACAACAACAACAACAACAACACAACAACAACAACAACAACAACAACAACAACAACAACAACAACAACAACAACAACAACAACAACAACAAGCAGCAGCAGCAAGCAACAACAACAACAACAACAGCAGCAACAACAACAACAAACCGAAACTATCTCCAAAGTCATTCCCAAAATAGAAACTTCAATAACTACAACAAAATATAAGGTAGATATAAACTCTTCAACCTCATTCCAGGTCTTCCAACTGGAATCCATCTTCGATTTGAAGCGCTACCTCAGTAGCAGCGAACGCGCTGGACTGGCCAACTCGCTCCACTTGACTGAGACTCAGATCAAGATCTGGTTCCAGAACAGACGAAACAAGTGGAAGAGACAACTGTCCTCAGAGTTTGAGGGGGTCTCAACGTCGTCCCTCATGAGCACCCACCACGTGACCGGGGCTCTGGCCCACCACTCCGCCATGCTGGCCGGGGCCAGCGACAACCAATCGCCGCAGCGTTCGCGGCCGACCGTACAGCAACTGACGCACGGAGCAAAGAGCGTTATATCGGTCAACGACGGCGACGGTCATCTGACAGTTTCCAATCATTTTGGCAACGTTCAGACGCCCGAGACGATATTCAGATATTTTTATCCGACTTCACTCGTCCATCGATAGAACAGTCGATGTTGTTATTGTTGTTGTCGTCGTCGTCGTCGTCGTCATCATCATCATCATCATCATCATCATCATCATCATCATCATCATCATCATCATCATCATCATCATCATCATCATCATCATCATCATCATCATCATCATCATCATCANCATATAAATGAACTATTATTATTATTATTATTATTATTATTATTATTATTATTATTATTATTATTATTATTGTTATTGTTATTATTATTATTATTAATATTATTATTATTATTATTATTATTATTTATTGCCATCATCATCATCGTCATCATCATAATCGTCGTCGTCACTACCATCATCACCATCATCATCATCATCATCATCATCATCATCATCATTATTGAATGTGACTTGATTCTTTTATTTCATCCTCGTAATAATTATTTATCCTTTGATTACTTTTAATTCTTTTAATCAACATTTGCTTAATTTAAAGGTTAAGCTTTGGAAAAGGAAATAAGTCGAAATAAATGTGTATTTACTTTAGAAAGCAGTTCGATGAAACATTTTGAAGACTATCGACAACAAAGGAATCATATTATCACAGAACATAGCATCGTTTACTTGCTGCTCAACTTGAAACATTCTCGAGGATCTGAAGGGAGCTTTTCGAAAGCTTAATTTCCATCACATCGTTCTCTTGAATCTGTCTGCAAGTTACGGAACTTATATTCATCATCATCATCGTCATCGTCATCGTCGTCGTCGTCCTCGTCATCATCATCATCATCACCACCACCACCACCACCATCATCATCATCATCATCATTAATGTTATTATTATTATTGTTATCATTATTGTGATTAAGCAAGTTAATAGAACAGCTTACTTTGAGCGGCAACATGTGGCCGAATGTAATTGGATGATAAATGAATGCATGCAAAGGTATGTGATGAAATTTTAACCCAGTGAAATTCTAAAAAAATTAATTAAATTTATTAACTCAATAATGTATAAAATCTGTTGAATGGATTTTATTACTTGTTACTGTAACCTTAACAAAACAGAAATTAACTTATTTACTGAAAGTGTGTAATTATTCAAGTCAACTACATGTTTATTTAATTTGTTGTATAACTCGTTTTTAATTGAAAATGTTTGCCTCTACAATCAATCGCATCTTATCATCGGCAGGTCGATGACGTCATCAAGGATGTCTTGTTCCGACGATGACTCAGAGGACAGGAAGTGCCAAAAAGCTCACAAGCAAAGCGACACCTGGCGACGGAGTATGGAACGTCTCCACGATGACGTCATCCTTAACACGACATATCGCCGTCCAATCAGAGAGAGCCACGAGGCAAACGGAAGTGGAGAAAATGGGATGAAGAACTTGAAAAGAAGCGACGACGGACCTAAGGATCTGCCCTTCGCCAGAGAAGCAACCGAGTGCAATCAAGATGGAAGAATATTGACGAGCTACCTGGAAAAGATGAGGAAGAATGATGGTGATGATGATGACGACGACGACCAGGACGATGACGATGGCGGAATGTCGATGACGTCAGGAAGCAGATCGAATGCTGGTGGCGAGATGAGGAGGAGCACTCTGAACTGGTTCAGATCCTTTTTGCCTTTCTATTATCGGTTCAACTGACCCAGCTGAATTAAGACTTTCAGCTCACCATTCGTACGAGGCCTGCTTGTGTGCTTGTGTGTTAGTGCGCTCCTACTTGTTAAGATGTTTTGAGAAATTGTAAATTCAACTTGTTGATTCTAATCAGTGGTTAAAATAATTCTCAAAGTATCCTCTGAAATTGAATTCAATTGAGAGAGGGAGAATGGTGGTAATTGCATTGGAAATGATTGTCAGGAAATTCATAGCGTTTAGGCGTTTTCCATGAGGAAGTTAACGGTTAACATTTTTCCATGTTTACTTTGCAACACTCCATTTATTAATACGAAATAATATTAATAATTCAAAAGAAAATGAACATCGAATAATAATAAAAACCAGAAAAAGTAAATACAAAATGTATTTACAACACAAATCACGAATGAAAATAAACCAACTGAAGACTGAATTGATAACCAGAAAGGAACGTCCTAAGGGAGAATTCCCGCTGATGGACGGACGCCCAAATAGGAAGCATGACTTAATGGGTAAAGGAAATGTTAGCGTGTGGAATTGAAATCAGGAGGTTAAGGAACTGTGGAGAGTCGATGATGAGCTGTTCAAACAGGCGCTTGAAAGCATGTAAGTTTGGCTGATTGGTAATATTTAGTGGAATCCTGGCTTATGTTCTTGGTCCCAGGTAAAGAGATGAGTGACGCTTATTTAACAAAAATAGGTCTGCAATTTTGAGATGAACGCACGTTATACAACGAACATGCACTCCAAATTTTCCTGCTGAATGTAAAAATTAATCAAATAAATAAATAATGCTATTACTATCGTTATTATTAATATTGTTATTATTATTTATATATAAATTTATTAAATAATATTATTATCGCTATTAATATTATTTTTATGACAGTAATAAATTAACAGTGCAAGTCGACCATTCATCTTATCTGTTATTATAAAAACCAATTGTGCAAAAGAGTATTCTTTAAATAGTTCTACAAATTATATCATTCCACTTTCAAGTTGGAACACCGTGACATCGTCATGTTCTACAAACAACCCACTGGTACATCCTCGGGCTGGCCAACCCCTTCAAAATTCTCACCCAACGGTTGAGACGCTTTTTTCAAGTTTGTTCAAATCGGATCTGTTTATAAAATTGTTGGTCATTTTGCAACTATGGGTTTATCTCTTTAAGACTCAAAAAAATCAAATTCTCAACCCAGGAATGTTATTCGTCAGATGTTTGTTTACATCTTTATGCTCCTCCCCTTCACCCGATACCTCTTTTATCCTTCCTTCGATCTGTCTGCAAGCATTGAAGTGGATCTAAATCACGGAGATATTGAAGACACTTTATACCGTAACATTGGGTATAAAATATCCAATAAAAATTTTCATTTCTATAAATTATATTTATAATATATAAAAATAAAACCATGTTTATAATAAATACCAATCAAATAACATCGATGGATGAGCAAGGTCGCTATGTTGTTATTTTTGTTGATATTGTTGTTGATATTATTGTTGGTGCTGATATTATTATTGCTGTTACAATTCTTATTTTTATAAATGAGTAAGTAATAATATCGTTACAATCGTTATCCTCTTACTTGTCCTTTAAGAAAATCATTTCATCCTCCATTTGCTGCAGTTTGTTTTCCATTGCCTATTAAAATAATAATAAATAACAGTAATACAATTATTTTAAAAAATTCTAATAATGATAATGAAAATAATAATATATAAAATTAATCCAAATAATAAAAAGCAATTATACCGACAATAACAGCAACATATTAACATAATTTATAGTAATTTAAATATTCAAAGCATCACCATCTTCTCTTTGAGCAGATCATGGAACTCCTCTTTACCGACATTACTCTGACAACTGAGTCTCAGCTCCTCCATCCTCCTTATGGCTTTGTCCTCGCTCTCAAGCGCTTTCCTGGAACCGATCAGCTCAATTATAGCCCAATTACAACGTAAGTATAATTTGGTCAGAGAAGTAGATTAATTAATTAATTATTTAATTTATTTATTTGGTGGAGTACATTGTTATTAATTATTATATATATTAATTAATATATTATATTAATTATTTATTTAATTAATTAATTTATTTATTTATTTATTTGGTGGAGTACATTGTTCAGTATTTTAAACTGAAAGTATAACTGTATTGCTAAGGCAATTTATTAAATATTTTTGATTCATTTATAAAAATTGTTCAAAGCCATCTTGAAAAAAAAGCCATCAGTTACTGCAAAAATTCCTTAGAAAATCACTTAAAAAAGTGAGGGAGGCTTTTCCTTAAATTTGTTTAAATAGCTTAAATTCGTCACAATTTCAACTCACAATTTTGATCGATTGACTGATTCGTTGCAAATTGCCTTTAGCCTTTTCATCCGAATTATTCCATAATAACGTATTTAATTATTCCATAATAACGTACTTAACAATAACGATCCAATTGTCAACTTCAATACCAGTTAATCGCGAAAGATAATAACAAACATAATTAATTAATAATCAATAAAAATAAATAATTTAATTGTTAAGTCACCAACGAGAGTTCGTCATAAAAAAATAAACGTTGACACACTTCAGAGCTATCTTCAGAACCACAGGATCATCTGAACTTTTGAACTTTTGACCTGGTGGAACCACTTCATCCTCGTCTCGATTTAACCTGACATTGAATTTCGAAACGACGTCTGCTTGTCTCAACTTTGCCACTTCATTCACCAACAACTTTCTGGACTGCCTCTCCTCAATGAAGGATCCATAAATTGTTGTCAGATCCTGCGAGAGTTTGCAGATCTAGAAGAAGAGGAATGATGTTACAACTTATTTGAAAGCATTTGAAATGTACACATTTTATTAATAAGTTTAGGAAATGCTAAAATGTGATGAGTGAGAGCTTACTCCAGAGTAATTTATCGAATCAGTATCTTGCCTGTCATGAATATTTACAATGGTAAGTTGAGGTCTAAAAGGAGAAACATGAAAACCTATCAGACGATGTTGAACTCATACCACTTCACTCAATAACTGAAACATGAGAATTTTCGTCTATAAACGTCTGCTCCTCGGTGGGAAAGAAGGCCAATAATTAATGAAATTCTCGTTTTGATGTAATTCATATATAATTAATTAATAAACCAATTAATATACGTTTAATTAATTAAATGAAAAATGAAATGATATTATGGAAATAGTAAACATGTGAATAATTTTTTTTCTTTAAGCAAAAAAACATATCATTTATATAGCGCCCAAGAATGCAAAGTGCCTATAACTTCTCAACCCTCAAATTCGTTAGTACAGTAGTTGAAGGCATTCTTTGATATCAGGGATCCCTCTAAGCGATAAGAAAGCATAAATTTCAGTGAAAAACATCTTAAAACTTTGCTTCTCAGTCTCTGAAGTTGTTCGTTCGTAAGGTTAAAGAACTGGGATATCAAGTCCACTTTTGACGGGATGATTGGGATTGGGTTTGTAGATTAAGATCCAAAGGTTTTTCAGGATTTGAAATATTTTAAAAAGTATTTTATTATATTTGCCAACCTGTTTTTTGTGAGAGGAAGTGCGGAGTTTCATCTCTTCGTTTTCTTTTTTCAGTTTGACGACTTCTCTCTTCATGTCGTGAAGATCTGAACGTTTTTAAGGCAAACTCAGAACCTTTTGAAGCCTTTTAGAGGTTTAACTTAATAAATGCTTGGTTTACCGATGTTGTATTGTTGCTCTTGTTCTTTCAACTTCTTCTCCCTTTCTTCTGCTAGCATGCGCCATGTTGTCTTGCAACGAAAAATCGAATTACTATAAATTCGTCATTCTAACTTGAATGGTCAATAAACTTAACCTATAAAATTGAAATTGATGACGATGATAATGATGAGTTTATATCCTTTTACGAGATGGAACTGTAAATGAGGCCCGAATTTTTAAAATAATTAAATTATATTCTATTTTTTATATTCATTTTGTCATATTCAAGTCATTATGCTAAATGATTCTCACGATTCATCGTCATAGGCCATGGGGGAAGTGCCCTCCTTCCCCACCCCTGTCAGTTTGCCCCTTAATATTTTTCTAAATCCATGTAATTCATAAATAATTTATTGTCTTTGCTCTCCTTGCGCGTCTTTAGTGTGAAATTGAATGTTTGCCGCTAATCCACCAGTACCATACTTTATCTCCTTAACAAAGACTTTACAATCCTGGCTACGCCACTGTTCATCGTCATATTGGATAAATTATCAGATAACAATTATAAATTATAAATTAGTCATGCAAAGGAGACAGAGATGGGTTATATTTTTTTCAGTTTCAATAAAAGTTTCTGTAACGAGATCCAAATTACCTGATCCTGTTTAAGTTCAAAGATTTCTTGTTGTAACTCTGAGAGCGTCCTAACAAAGACTTCTTTAATGGTTTGCAGGAAATGCTTGTAAGTCTTGAATCCGGAGATGAAAACATCAAATAACTAAAATATTTATTAGCTAATTAAATAATTAACCAATATCTGGAGATGATATATTAATATTCCTAAAGTTATCCTGTATTTAAGTTTGATTAATTGCTATTAAACTCGACACAATCCATATTTGCTTCTAGAACAGTTTCAAATTTTGGATTAATTAAATTTAAAATTGCTTTAGGATTTTCATTCTTTTTTAAAGAGATTATTTTATTGGATTTTATCGCCCATTAGATTTGCAGTGTCATGACATCAAATGCTCAAAATATTTCTATGTCGAACATGTTCAGCGAAATCATGAAAAGTAAATTCATCAGATATGGTAGTGACATAAATGTTGAACAATTTTAAAATCCAATTGCATTACCAAATTTGAATGAAAACTAGCCTTTAATATTTCAAGAATGTTATTTTTGAAAGAATCCTTCTTCAATAAAGTGTCTAATTCCTTATTAAAATCTAATTCACCACTTTTTCTTAGCTTTATTTTCGGTATATTTTTATAGATTAAAGCAAGGCTGCTTGCATTTTCAAGATAGGGCAGAATTTCTTTACCTCTCTTTGCCATCTTTAGACAATTAATAATTGATGTTTAATAATTAAATAAACATTTAATAATTTAATTCGAAGACTTCTTAAACTATATGAGGACGGTAAGTCTGGCAGAAGTCTGAACCACCTGGCTGATTTGTAAAACATTTCGTACACATTTCGTTGTTAGGCAACAAGTTAAAAGTTGTTACAAAAATGTTTTAGGATAACAAATTCTAGGTATGGCTGTGTGCTTAAAATTAATTAATTACTAAAAAAAATGGAAGTTTTTATTTTTTTAAAATGTGGATTCAAATATTTAATGATCACTATATCATTTAAATCACAATTAATAAATTTATAACTCCCTAATTAAAGAATTTTGGAATCAGCTGTTATAAAGAAAGTTATAATATGCATATCCGGGACTTCTTATAACAAAATGGCTCATTTAAATGCTCCTTCGTTAGACATTTCTCGTCTTCCGAGCAAGTGTAAATTTGATCGTTTTTACAGCCGCAAGCAAGAAATGGATGAGCCTTCTAGAAAACCATTAGGAAATCAACCTGATAAAATAAGACTTCTTTATCCAATGGTTAATGAAACAGAAACTCCCCTCCCAAGACAATGGGGTTCGAAGAAAGATGAAAAGCATACGAATTTAAAACTTTCACATAACGATTTGAGAGTATTATACAAAGGTAAGATGAATGGTATATCGTTATCAAAGCTAATGCGTCATTCAAATTGTGCAAATTTGGTATTTTATTGTTATTGTCTTTCAACCTCCTTGATTCATTCACAATGCCCTGCAAATTTGAATTTGTAAGTGAGTTTCATCCACTTAATCTGAGCTTATGAAATGGTTCATATAAGTATTAGTGAATTCATGATTAACTGAACTTACAATTGTTTCTTATTTTGTGTTGATTATCATCTGCTCCAATGCTGATCTTTGAATGGTTTGCTGATGGGTTTTTTTATTTTTAGGGAAGCAAAATGTATTGTTAGCATGGTAAATCAAATTCTAAAATGAATTCTGTGTAATTGATGAGGTGCATCAAAGAAATGCTTATGTCAGCATTTGTGAATCATTCTTTTAGTGATATTTTAAGGTATCAAATGTTTAAACATCAATTGAGTGAATTAGATCTCACGAAAAATCGCAATCACAAATCTCAATGTAAGACTAAAAACACGTTTTGTATCACCGTAATTATGCTGAAAAATTCTGATGAATTGTTTGTCCAATAGGTTCTGGAAAGGATCACAGTGATGCTGCCAGCATTAGGACTTCTCATCCAATTCCTACCTCATGTGGTGTTTATTACTTTGAAGTGAAAGTGGTAGACAAAGGAAGAGATGGGTGAGTTGTTAAGTTTTAGTGTTGTTGATGTTGTCAGTCACAACCAGTTGTTTGTCAGCTTTCAGTGTTGTTGTTGTTGTTGCTCGACCCTGTTACAAATTCAAGATTTTTGAGTTGTGTTCTCGAAAGTGATGACAACTTTTTTTTTAAAGTTTCTAAAGATTTCTTTCTTTTTTTTTTCAATCAAAAATATTAATTAAGTCTGGAAATAATCATAAAACTATTTAAATTTTCTAATGTTTAAAATATTCAAAGAGGAAGACCTGAAACTTATGTAAAACACTTAAGCAAGAACTGTACGGATATATTGTACATTTGTTTGAAATTGCTTTAAAGCGACACTTAGAGATTCATTTCTTAGTGGATTCACTGATGACTGGATGGTCAGTTGGTTTATGGTTCGTTGGACGAGGAGTTGGAAATTATCCCGTAAAAATATTAAATCCGTTCGAGAATTTTTCACAAATCGATGCTTTGGAGCGATCCTAATTTTTAAAATTTTCTAAATTTAGAACCATGATTTGGCAGTATGATTTTATTTGGACTTTACGATTCTACTTGAAAGATTCCGTCTTTTGAAGATCGGATTGCCCGGACGACTTGCCGACGTTGAGATGAAAATATTACCTTCTTATTGTCTTACAACAAGAAAATCATTTTGCCAGTCATAGTTGCAAACAAGAAATTGGTTATTTTAAAAAGAACTTAAATTTAGATTGATTCAAACTAATATCAGCCCATTTGTCAACAAATACTTATTAATAATTAATAATGTTAATTACTGTGAAATGTTAATTGAATGAAATCATTCTTTTCTGGGGTAATTTAGACACTGTGTTATTGTGAGTCATCATCACTTGAACTTGGTTGACCTTGGTGTTCAACCCAACTTGTCCTCAACTCTTTTCGATTCCACAGTTACCTGAAAAAAGTTTGAAATGTTTTTGCGAGTCACTGATGGAAATAACAACCGAATGTTTGTGAATCGTAAAAATCAAATTATTTTTTAAAAATTAATGAAAAATGATTGTTCTAGTTTAATGGGGTTCTTTTCAATGCTTTAAAATTCATTCCAAGGGATTTGACAAAAGGATCGGCAGAATAAACTGTTTTGTTCAGAAATTATATCTGTATTGTAAACCAATTGAGCAATTTATAAGAGAAACTGACATGATTTAGGATTTCTCTACTTCATTGTAAAGTAATATCTTCTAAGAAATTATTTTCTGCTGTTATTTTGGCACAAAGATGAATCAAATATCATTACAATATCATGATTTTTCTTTATTTTTCCAATTGCTATGAGATTTATTTCTGCAATTATATTGTAGAATGAGAGTAGTAAATTGAGATAAATTGAAGTTTTTTTAAAGAATTGAAATTATTTGAATTGAAAATACTTTAGAATCGCTTCAGATGAAAAACTGATGTCGCTTCAATAATGTTGTCATGTTTTATCAAAATTTTATGGGGAAATTGGGCATGGAAGATGGTATGCTTACAAACCAAAAGATGTGCCTTTTGAAATAGAAATGTCAAATTAGCCAAGAATAGAATACGATCTTCGCCTGCTGGCCTTGTTGATGACTTCATGTTGAATCAATCAGGGTAGAATGAGTCCAAATATTGGGAGAGCAATTGTGGAAATACAATGAGATACATGGCTTTGTTTTGAGGTGTAGTGCTGTTTGACAATGGGGGCTTGATTGTTGTTGTTGTTGCTACTGCTGTTGCTGCTGTTGTTATTGTTGTTGCTGTTGCTGTGCAGTTATTGTTGTTGTTGCTGTTGTTATTGTTGTTGTTGGTGTTATTGTTGTTGTTGGTGTTATTGTTGTTGTTNGTTGGTTGAGTGGTAGGTTGAAAGGTCGATTGAGTGGTTGATCGGTCGGTTGGATGATGGTTGAGTGGTTGGTTGGTGTTATTATTGTTGTTGTTGGTGTTATTGTTGTTGTTGTTGTTGTTGTTGGTGTTATTGTTGTTGTTGCTGTTGGTGTTATTGTTGTTGTTGTTGTTGGTGTTATTGTTGTTGTTGCTGTTGGTGTTATTGTTGTTGTTGTTGGTGTTATTGTTGTTGTTGTTGGTGTTATTGTTGTTGCTGTTATTGTTCAACCTTCAAATGAGTTAGCACGATACAACCTTCTCTTCTTGGAACTTTTGGGATTTTTGCTTGCTTGATGCATTTCTAAGAACCACAACGGAATTATAATAATGTTTTCCATGATTTAACTAATATGTAATATTACATGCAATAATTTAAATGACATAATGTAATTGTTTGAATTGACAAATTCTACAGAATTTCAAGAAGCATGTTCTTTTTTCATTTGATCAGTAGGTTTGAATCAAAGAATTCCATTTTTACATTTCAGTTCCTAGGAAACGATCAAACCTGTCTTACAAGCTTCCTGTTTCATTCACGTACAATTAATAATAAATGTATTTAATAACTTAATGTAATAATATAAGATTACATATAATAATTAATAAAATATTACAACATAATCACAATTAAGTAATTAAGTGAATAAACATTGCTTGATGCTTGCAAATTTCTTGCCTTTGAGTTGACCCACTCCGTGATAAACTTTGAAAACTTAGGATGTCAGTTGAAATTATGGATGGATCGGGGATGCTCTCTCACAATGTTGTTGTGTTTTTAGCATGTTGCATGTTTTGCCAAATTTAGAAAAAACTCTGAGCATCTGTTGCCAGTAATTGCTTTCTGACTAAATTTCTATTTTGGGCCTCCATGCTTGTTTATTTTACCGAATGAGTGTATTTTATGCCACATTTTTGGATATTTCGCATATTTGACTGGAAAACTAATTACTTATTCATGAAACAAGAAGACATATGAATATTCATGAAACATATGAATCATTATCATAATTTCAAGATGTAAGTGCTCAAGTCAGTAAGTGCTAAGATGAGATTTCAAAACTGCTTCTAAATTGGAATAATTTGGTTATTTGGTAAAGTTAGTTGTTTACCACAGAAATGATTAAGAATTACATTGAAAGCAATATTCATTTGGTACATTTCTAAGAAGCTGCATTTTGTAATTAAAAAATACACAACATGAATGTCATTTTGTCTTCCTAAAATTGAAAAAAACCTGTAAATATTGAATTAAACTAATTAGGTTGCCTAAAACGTCTTGAAACGTTTCATCTTGTTTACAATCGTTGTGGTTAATTTAGCTCTCACTGATTGATGTTTCATCGTTCGTTTGCGACTCGTTCACCTCTCGACGTCGTCATCGACTCTTGTGACTGCATTTTTATTTTTTGTAAGCTTAATTTCCATCTTTTATTTTGCCAGGAATTTATACATTTTCCACATGTTTTTTGCAGACTTGTTAAAGTTCATGACAGGTGGTTAAAAAGTTGTTTTGCCTCATTAAAAATAAGTCCACTTGAAAATGATTTCACTCAATTTCTTCGTTGCTTTTAAACTACTTCTACTCCACAGTTTCATGGGCATCGGAGTGACGTCGCTGCATAAAATGGAGAATAGATTACCAGGTTTAGAACATGGCCGAGTTACTTATTTACTTTAACGTCACGACTTTGCAGCATTAATAATCTGATGCAAAACGCTCGACCTTTTGTCGAACCTCTAAGGGAATAAAAATGATTCCAGGTTGGGACAAGAACTCGTACGGTTACCACGGAGACGACGGCAATTCCTTCTGCTCCTCTGGCACGGGGCAGCCCTACGGACCCACCTTCACCACCGGGGACGTCATCGGGTGCTGCATGAACTTCTTGGACAACACCTGCTTCTACACTAAAAACGGAGTTAATCTAGGTAGATTCTTCGTTTCTCACATCTTTCCTGTCGCACGTTGCATCGTTTCGAGCAGTTTTCGAGGAATCGTTTGCGTTATTTATTTTATATATTAATATTTTTTAATATATTTTATATTTATTGAAACCATGTTTTCAATCGACGATTCGGTTCTTCGTCGGTCGAAATAATAGTTATTTTTTTAATCGAGGCATTTAATGGCTTGAATTCTAATGGGCCAATTAGTGACTGAATATGTTTTCCGTGTTGTCACCGATCGCCATCAATTATGCTCTAATTGGAGAAAATGTGTCCTTTCTTTTGCAGGCATTGCTTTCAGGGATCTTCCTGTGAGTTTGTGTGATAAATTGATTTCATTGGTTAAATAAATTAACGACATTAGTTAATTAATTAAACTAATTATTTACGTTCGCCTATTTGTGCCTCGAAAATTAATCGAGTCCCGAGTCAACGATGCGTATCTGCGGACCTTGCTCTTGCAAACGTTCGAACGTTAATGAAACGAAACGTTAACATTCATAAGTTATTAAAACATTTATTTGTTATTAAGACGTCATAATTTCTATGATATTATTTATTACAACAACAAAAAATATTGTGGAGGAAGTAACGTTGTTGTGGTTTTTGTTATTCTGCTTGTTTTCTTTGAGCTTCCTTCTCAGGCATTAATGTGTCAGGAGCTGCCAACAATATTTGTTGTTGTTGTCAGAGTTGCAAGAGTTGTTAATTATTAATTATAATGTATTATTATTACTGTTATTATTATTGTTAATGTTATTAATGATATTATTATTAAGCTTAACTGATAATTTAAGTGATGATATATAAATGAGAATAATCATCCTATTGATAAGTTAATGGGAATTACGAGCCTTCTTTAGTGATGTGCCAGGAAGGACATCATTACAGTTTGTTACAATTACTTACAATTACTTACTTTCAGCCTTCATTGTTGCTGCTCCTTTAAAATGAATGACCAGCTTTTTCTGTGAAGAGATTTTATTCCATTTATCAAAATAGTGTTAATTACATTTTAATTGCAATTTTAGTAGATAATTAATAATTTTTATACTCTATTCTTTGAGCGAATGAATGAACTTCTTCTAGTTGACCCACATTTTATAAATGCTGTGGAATTTTCCTCTGAATTATGGCAGGCATTTAAGCAGTTAATGACTTGCACTCAACATTTATTCAAAATTGTTGGTGGCTGCAAAACAAAGACAAAGGCTTTGTGTTGTCGAAACTAAGTGAATGTTTTGTGGCAGACGACAATGACTTCAGTGGGTCACATCATCCAGGCCTTTCTTCTTCTAACCCTGGGCTTTGAGTAATTGAGTACTTTTCAGGTCGCCTACTTTTCATTGGCTGCTGAAAAGACACCGCTCTTTGGCTCTTTGTGTCTGAGGTGAGGTGAGGTGAGATGAGTGTGTCTCAACTGATCGTGATGTGACGGCTTTTACGGTGTCATGACGACAAGTGTCGGGCACTCCTTTTTAGGCCTTTTTTTAAGCACGAAATCACCTGACGTTTTTAAGCAGTATTTGTTGAGCTGAGCTCAGGTAGTGCGCAGAAGAATAATGATTGAGCGTTAGTGATTGGTAGGTTGTAATGAATATTTTCATAATTATTATTATAATTGGTAGTTTGTAATGAATATTTTCATAATTATTATTATAATTGGTAGTTTGTAATGAATATTATTCATAATTATTATTATTATTTTATTTTTTTATAATTGGTAGTTTGTAATGAATATTATTCAGAATTATTATTGTAATTGTTAGGTTGAAATGAATATTACTTACAATTAACATTGTAATTATTATTATTATTATTTATTATCATAATTATTCATCTGCTCCAAAATCCACAATTCATCGCAGTGCATTGCGTTGCTTGTGTTTTTGCCAGCGACCTTGAAATGATGTCAACATCTTGTTTATTCCTCTCCTGCCTCGTTCAACTTATATCTGTTTCCTCAGCAAGGCATGTCGAAGCAGAGGTTTGCGTGCGTGTGAGTTGCGTGCGTGTGAGTTACATGTGCGAGTTGCGTGTGCGAGTTGCGTGGATGTAAACACTAGCGAAGCAGATGCGAACCTACGCATTAAGCTCTGCTTGAAACACATCCAGTTTTACTTTTTCCAACTTTCAAACTGCGAGCACGAGAAGATGAGAGGATGAGAGGAGTGTATATTCCAATTCTGTGGCCTGTTTTCATGTCTTTGTTCTTGTTTTCGAGTTACTTTCTCACATGTTTATCTTTTTATGAATGTGAAAGTGAAGTAATTAAAAATGAAGCATAGTTATACGAAGTGCATGTTTATGAAATGGATTGGTTAAGATTGGACTTTCGTGGTTTCACATTCAGCAAACCTGGATGTCGAATCAAATAATATTTTTTAAGTAATCTTTATATTTTGATTTTTTGTTGTTGATGAAAAGTGCTCTCTTGTGCTTCAATGCAAATGAAGTGATACAAAGGTGTGAATGAGTGCTTCAAATTGCTTCGGCCAGAGACTTTGGACTTTGCTTAATTGAATTAATTCCGAACGGTTAATTATGTCGTTTTGTTGTTTTTGTTGCTCATGTTTTTATTTTTTTATATTGAAATACTTATTATTATTGTTGTTATTATTATTATTATTGTTGTTGTTGTTGTTGTTGTTGTTGTTGTTGTTGCTATAGTTTTGAAGTGAGATTTATCAAGTACATCATAGAAAAGTGACAGATAATAATGTACATGAATGTTGTGCTATAATTATCCCTGGAATTCTTTTATTTATTTGTTTTTGTCACGAAGCAACCGTTAGGCTTGAATGAAGTCTTCAACATTTTGCATAAAATTTAGTTTTCCATTCATTAAAGACAACAGCTTTGAAAGAATTAGTTGAAATTGGTCGAGTATTTTCATTCGAACGACAGACATTTTGAATCCTTCGAGCGACCGTGAAACGCAGATCTTTGTGTTGCTTTTTTTGTTCATTGCACAGAGTCACTGAGGCCACTTGTAAATGCCCTTTCAATCGATGGACTCATTATAATTAAATTATTTTGAGATTATTACGTTGTTAATTAATTATATTAATAATAATAATATAAATATTATATATATATATATAATACATTAATATAATATTATTATTAATAATTTTGTTAATTAATGTGATCTTTACAATGTTTTTAATAATTATATTGTTTTATAATTATTAAATATAATTATATTGTTTTATAATTATTAAATATAATTATATTGTTTTATAATTATTAAAGTGTTATTATTTAAATAGCCTCATTTTGTTTGTTGCCATTATTAACGTGGAATGGTGCTTGTTCCAGGCGACGCTTTATCCGACAGTTGGTCTGCAGACGCCAGAAGAAGTGGTCGAGGCGAACTTCGGCCAATCACAATTCGTATTTGATTTTGATGATTACTTAAAAGTTGGTTCATCTTTTTATTTTGGTTTTGAAAATTTAAAGAAATCAACAATTAACCAAGAATTCAACAAGATTATTTTTTAGATGTTGTTGTGTGTCTTTACAGTGACAATAGAAAAAATTATCAATTGATGAATTTTAACATCACATTACTTTAAAACTGTTAGTTTAGTTATTATTGTTATTATTATTATTATTATTATTGTTATCATTATTTTTGTTGTTGTTAATATTAAGCAGACAACAAGTTTTAACTTAAACACTTTGAATGTCGTGCTCATTGGACGACCGCAGGAACGTCCATTAATTCCAATTAATTCCAACATTTCACCAACAATGTTCACTCAAGGAATGGCACCAAAAAGTGAAGCATCGGATCGAAAATTTTGGCGGGACGACCAAAGTCAACGTTTCGTGGGAGTTGCCGAGGTTGGTCGAGGACGAGTCGTCGGTTGCTAAGCAACGTTGTTATTGCACGGTTACCGTGTCGTCGTTGTTCGTGACTTAGACGCACCAAGAACTTGTCAACCTGCTGTAGTTATTAATGAATGTATTAATTAATAAATGTTAAAATTACTGACTAGTTATCTCTTAACCAGCATTAAAAATGTCTTCCTTGTTGTCAAGGACTCATTTGATTGGATTAAGAAGCCCTACAGTGATCTTTAAGATGATATTTTCTCTACTGACTTCTTATTACATGTGGGCTTCGTTGTTACCAGGTTGGTCCTTTCGTATCTTGCTCGTCAGGGCTACCCTTCCACAGCTCAAGCGTTTGCCAACCTGTCGGGTCTGAAACTCGAGGAGGAATTATCGGCCATAAAAAACAGACAAAGTTGGCTGGATTTTTAGATCTTTTAAGACTTTAAATAATTACGGAAATTACCGACGTGACTTGATTCGATGACGTTTAAGTCTCTAATGTTCTTCCAATATCATCATCACCATCTACATCCATTCCTCTCAGACATCCAGCACTTGATCCTGAGTGGCAGGATCAGTGAAGCCATCCTCCTGACTCAGAAGCAGTATCCAGGTCTCCTAAGCAGGGAGCTCGACTTGTTATTTCAGCTCAAATGTCGTCAGTTCATTGAAATGGTGAACGGCGTCGACGACGACTCCACCTTCCCTCCACCTTCGAACTCCTCCTCTCAGCCTGCACACGTCTCGTCTCTAAAAACTTCATCACCACATGACAGCAAGGTAGAATCCATTGATTATATTTCAATTATTTCCAATTGGTTTGTTGTTCTCTCATGTAATTGTTTGAAGTTGATATTATTTTAAGTTTTTTCCAAGTTTAATTTGTGATACATGTAATCATGTTAGTTGATAATATGAAATCCTTGTTGCCGCAGTCCTCGATGCCTGCCAGCAACGGAACTGCCAGCAGACCGGAGAGCGGCTTTGCATCCCCGACGAATTTCAGAGGCACGACTTCGGCCACGAACGGCCACAGCATCTTGGACGAAGACGAGGACGTCGAGATGGACACTTCGGAGATGGAGGACGACGGAGACGGGATGCCGAGCCTTTCCAACGGAGACTCCGTTTATTCGCACGACCGGGGTTCGGGAAATCACGTGCTCGCACGACATTCGCCCGACAATAACAAGAACGATCGCCACAAGAACGACATGCACTGCGATGGTTCGATTTAGAATGTCATTTTAGAAACACATTATACATTCCATGATTTCAATCATCAAAAACTCAGAATCATCGTGGAGTTGTTAATTATTCACGACTTTACAACGGTTTCAATTTTGTAAGAGTCGCAAAGTGTTGCAAAGAAGTCTTTCGTTTCAATTCGCTTCTCGTTTAAGTTTGATATTTATTTATTTAATATTATTTATTAATGAAATAATTTATTAAATTCAAGTTTCGCCGAAGTCCGACTCGAGAGGGAGCAAGATGGTGAGCATCGAGAAAATCCTCAGGTTCGGCAGGGACCTCCATCTCATGGGCGAGCAGCTGAAGAAAGAAAAAGGAAGGAACGAAGAAAACGAAAAAGCTCTCAAGGTTGCTCGCGCTCGCCTGCTTTGGTTTCCTGTTTTTTTTACGATTGAATATTGTTGCACGCTTACGGTTATGAGTTTGATTAGTTAGCTGATCGAATTGATTATTAACCTATTAGTGGAAATGTTGTTTATTGCAAACAGGATGCCTTCAGTCTCCTTGCTTATGCAGACCCATGGAACAGTCCTGTGGGCTACCAACTCGACCCAGTGCAAAGGGAAGCCATATCCAAGGCACTCAACAGAGCCATACTAGGTAATCTAAGTCTGTTTATTATAAACTTTGGATTATAATTTTTTTTATTTTATTGCAATCAATCACATTCATCCTTTTGTGCTATAGGGCACTACTTCTTGTCCTTTCTTTGACCTTAGTTTGTATTTAGTTTGTCGACATATTTAACTCACACCACTGTTTGGCTGGAGCTAAGAAAGGATTTCATGTTGTGTAATAAGATCATTTGATTATTTTTTAAAGTGTTTTTAATTGAAGATGAATTTCATGCATTAGTTGATTAATTAGAATTAAATAAGCAAGTGAAACCTGCAAGTGAAGCTTGAATGAAAGCCTCTTGCTTTTATGCCTTTTGAGTTCATTTGTGTTAATTTTTACTGGTTACATTGTTCATTCACCACATGTTCACGTGATTTGAATGTTATTATTTTCAATTAGAATGTGAATTATGAATGCATGGTTGTTTTTAAATATTTCAGAAGAAATTGGTCTCTCAAAACAGTCCCCCCTCGAAGTAGCCATATCTCAGGCGTCTCTCTGCCTCAACTACATGTCCAGGGTCGGCGTAGGCAGTTGTGCCTTCACGAATCTTTCTACTTTGCTTTCGTAGTCGTCGTTCACGACGGTGCATCTCAAGTTTCTGTCCACACATCTGACATTCACGACTGTGACCGGACATCCGACTCGTGCTGTCGTTAAACGCGAGGTCGATTGGTCAAGAAATTCGTGCTAGGGAACATTTTGCTGCCGACATTCGCTTCGGTTGAAATGCATAGAAACGAATGCCAATGTTATCAATTTCGGTTTGTTGAAAAGATCGAAGAGTTACCAGAATATGGGGTTTTTTTTTGTTTTTGAAATTCAACTTTAGGGTGGCTATTATTATTGTTGTTATTTTTATTATATTATTATTATTATTACTATTATTATTATTATTATTGGCATGTCGGACATGTTGAAAATGTTCAACTTCAAAGAATTTACGAGTTGGGAATTGTAATCTTTACTTTGCCACGAAAAGGTCGACTGCACTTCACTTATTGCTTTCTGTTCAGTCTTAGGGTCAAGGTTGTTTTAAGATGTAAATGAATCATAATTGGATTTTATTCAAAAGTGGTGCATAAAAATAATACAACACTGATCTTGGTGGTTGCGGACATTCAAATGAATGAAGCGTTCAAAAGATTTCTAAGTTCATGTAGTCTGCGCAGTTGCCGATGAAGCAGAGAGCATCTCCGATGCAGCAGAACTGAGAGAAGTCGTACTCCTTCAGTCTCTTCCCTCTGCTGTCCAGTCGGTGTTTCTGGGCTGGAGTGCGGAACACCTTCATCTGGAGTCCGAACTTCTGCAGGGCACCGTTGAGTCTGTTGAGGCGAAGTGCTCCTTCCGATGGCTGACTGTTCGTCTCGTTGTTCGTTTCGGCGTTCGAAGGACCGAGGTATTGCAGTGGTAGGCCTTGGAGGAAGTCCAAGTGTTTTGAAGCCAAGTTGTCAGAGTTGGACGGGCGGCAACTCATCAGGAAGATTATGAACACGTAGACGATTTTGTCTTTTGGTGCCATGTTCTGCAGAGTTAGAGAGTCTGAATTATTTAAAATTTAAAATAAATCATTTAAAATGAAATTCATTGTATTTATGTAGGCAAGACAAAAATTCTAAATTGGTGACCGATATAATTTTAAGGTTAAGTTTCCTTTCTCACATGGAGGGGAGGCATTATGACTGAGGAGAATAGTGTGGTGGTCCAAAATCATTTGGTTGGAGATTATGAAGTTAGGAGATTGATTTACGATACGAATGTTTATTTTAAGTACTTCGTTCCAAAACATCTCTCATGTCAATTTATTAGAGTGATCGATAGATTGGTCGGGGATTTAGAAATGCCTTTCATCTNTATGAAGTTAGGAGATTGATTTACGATACGAATGTTTATTTTAAGTACTTCGTTCCAAAACATCTCTCATGTCAATTTATTAGAGTGATCGATAGATTGGTCGGGGATTTAGAAATGCCTTTCATCTTAAATAGACTTAAATAAGCGTCCGAGACCATCGTTCGTCATCAACGATAGATACATCTAGGAGAAGCAGAATTACAAGAACAGTTACAGGAACCAAAAGCAGAGTTACAAGGATAGTTACAAGAAGCATACATCATAAGCACAAAACTCAGAAGAAAGCACTTATTAAGACCGATGAACCAGTGATCAGCCACTTAACAACCAAAAAGTAAATATAAAAATAAAGCAACAATACAATTATATTACAATACAATACAATACTAATAATATTATTTGTTAGACCTACCTTGACATAAATTCGTTGAGGTTCATATGGAGAGCATCCTTTTTAAAGCTGAGTGGAAGGTTCTGATCATCTCCAGTCCTCGTTAGCAATCCAATCGTCACGCCAAACGCATTGTATCGCAATTTTTCTAATCATTTAACGACACGGAGCCTTGGAAAGGATTTTTTGAATTATAAATTTTATTTTCTCATTTTTTTGATTATTAATTTTGTTTTCAAGCTCTGAAATTCTCAATAATCACTGTGACCAGGTGCATCGCAGGTGCGATTGTATTTTTGTTTTCAAAACTTTGAAATTATGAAAAGCTGCAAGACCGTTTTGAGTGTCTTGTTAATTGCATGTTTGGTAGTAATAACTTTATTAATCTACTCTCGCTACGCACGAATAAGATTTAATAGTCTCCATTTTAAGGTAAGCATTTTGAAAAATGCAACTCGACCAAATGAGCGCTCCTGAGTAATCGATTTGGGTTGTCAACCTTCCAGCGATTCATTGGTTGGAGTTTACCAGGAAAAAGAGTTGAACCTGCATTCAGGAATTCATCTTTATCCCGCAAATGGATTGTCATTACTTCCATCTACCAGCCCACGCCTGCCATTCAAGTCTTCAGCCAAATGCCGGGGTGGCAACTTCTTGTTGTTGGTGACGAAAAAACTCCGGCAAATTGGAGGTTTGAAATTGAAATGATTGGCATGACATCTTAACTATTGTTGTTGCTGTTGTTGCTGTTGTTGCTGTTGTTGTTGTTGTTGTTGTTGTTGTTGTTGTTGTTGCTGTTGCTGTTGTTGTTGCTG
>MPNW01000298.1:239124-267103 GCA_011800805.1 Hirudo medicinalis
GTTGTTGTTGTTGTTGCTGTTGCTGTTGTTGTTGCTGTTGCTGTTGCTGTTGCTGTTGCTGTTGCTGTTGCTGTTGCTGTTGTTGTTGTTGTTGTTGTTGTTGTTACATCTAGATTTATCCAGCATTTTATAAATGTTATATATATTTTTTCAGCCACAATAATGCGATATATCTTGGTGTTGAGGACCAGAAGAATCTACCTTATTCCATAGCACTTCATGTTCCATGGAACAGCTACACGAGGAAAATGATTGGTTACTTGTATGCCATCCAGGTCAGCATTCTTCCAATACCCTGTTTTTGTTTTCACAATTATCTTTCAAGTGCCTCAGAAGAATTCTTCATTTCAAAACCATTTCCAAATATATTTGTTATTTATTTCACCTTAGGACTTAAATTCTCTTATATTGGATCTAAAATTTTGTATTTTCTGAGTTGTTAAATATCACCTAATTTTCATTTGTATGCAGCATGGAGCAGAATACATCTACGAATCAGATGATGACAACATTCCCAATAAAAATCTCTCACTGTTCCTCCACAGTCATCCATTCAGACTGATAATCTCCACCAGTAACCTTAGTTTCAACCCTTATGCCCACTTTGGTCAATCATCCATATGGCCTCGAGGCTACCCGTTGGATAGAGTTGGCATGCTGCACCCTCATGAATATGTAATGTGCCCGATCCAACCTCCAAGCATCGTTCAAAGTCTGGTCGATGGTGACCCAGACGTCGACGCGATTTACAGACTCACAAGAAGACATTCAAATGTTCGCTTGGACATCCATTTTGATGCCACAGCTCCTCTGTACCTCAATCCTTCTGGAACATTCTCTCCCTTCAATTCACAAAACACTCTTTTCCACAAGAGAGCATTCTGGGGTCTTCTTTTGCCTACGACTGTTACAGATCGAGCCACGGACATCTTCAGGTCCTACTGGACTCAGCGCCTCATGTGGCTCGCCGGACAGAAACTTGCGTTCGGACCTGCAACATTTTATCAGAAGAGGAATGACCACAACCTTTTGGTGGACTTGGAGCAGGAGTTTATGTTGTATTCAAAAGTGGGGGACTTCTTAAAAACTCTGAAATCATGGAAATGTTCTTCGAAGAGCTTTGAGGAATGCATCTTGGAGCTCACCAGAGTTGTTGTAGATGGTGGATTTTGGAAGGAAGAAGATTATGACCTGGTACAAGCCTGGATAGCTGATCTTAAAGATATCGACAGTTCACTACTCGATCAAGTTGTTGTAGATGACGATGATGACGATGATGATGGCTGCAGAGATAACTACAAAAAACATGCCATCACATTTCATGCCGAAGAACAAATGACTTCAACGAACTATCGAGCCGGCAACGTCGCACTCCCGCATCTGACTCGTGATGATGTCATCTCCGATGTCGTGCGTCGTCAGTGTGGACCCTCGACATTAAACACATGGAAATTACTGAACAACAAGAGCAAATTGCTGCCAAATGTTGCTCTTGTTGTCAGCATTTTTGGGGACGTGGAATCATCTCTGCCTGCCTATGAAGCACTTTACAGACTTCATTTCAAGAAAATCGTTTACTGCGTGGACAAAGAGGTGCCAAAGAAATTCTCAAACGAGTGGAAAGTTACACTGATAAATTTAAAATCTGGTGAATTGTCCACAGTCTCTTGCCTTATGGCTGCCCGCTTCATGAACCTGAATGTGAAAGGCTTTCTTCATTTGAGCGACAGCATGTACTTCAACGTCACGTCCGCTTGGAGAGGAAGACCTTTTCAAAAGCCGTGGCTGCCGAAACAAGAATCCGTCTCATCGAGTGCGGCCGTTTCGAAGACGTGCAGCCTCAGACCGAATCGATGTAATAAATTGACTTTCAAAATTTTTAACGAATTCTCCGAGAAGATGACATTGCCGGAATTGTCGGACAAAATGAAAGTGAAAATTGTAGAAAGCGTTAAGAAAATACGGCAAGTGTTGTCATCTCGATCGGGCGAGGCGACGGTGCTGACCGACTTTCCTGCTTATTTTCCAAGCTCTGAACTTTCACAATTGAACCTCATTTGGTCATCTTTCGATTCAAATTCCTGGGTTTCCACTGAATTTTTGTCTCACCTGGTGTTCAACTTATACGACAAAGACGCATTCAGGTTACGACACGCCAATTTTAGCAACCCAAGCAGCGACTTTGACTACAGATCAGACATAAAAATTGTCACCTTTCTTAATAATGAATTTTGCAAATATTTTTAACAAATCTTCAGGTACTTGTCCATTTCAGTTCTGATCTTTCAAAGATTATCTATTCATGGGCATTCATAAAAAAAATTATCTTAATATTTATTATTAAATCCTTTTAGATTTTTTTTAAGTGGCTTTAGAACCCAATCAATTGTTTCTAAATCCATGATCAAAAATAAACTTTGATTGCGGTCAGATTTCACCTTTTCCTAGGTCATATTCATCAGGAATCATCGAATCCGTCGAATCCAATAACTTCCTTCACCTTCCTGGAAGATGCGAAGAACCTGCTGAGATCCACTTTCAGAGTCAGTCACGGGAAACCACTTGTACTTATGTGGTTGAGTGAACCGCATTGTACTTGAAATGCTGTTGAAGAAAATCAGGACGACAAAAAGAAGGATGATACAAGAGCATCCATGTAAAAAGCATTTCGTTTTAAAGAAGTTTACAATCAAATGGATAATAATATTCGTGTTCCACACACTTTTGAATTTCAGTGGACGCAACACCTAGCGTGTTACTTGACAATGTCAATTATTAATAACTTGTTCAATTTTAAAATAATAAAAAAAAAAGATTTTACGAAATAACCGACTTATTATGACTGAACTAATTGAGCTGAGATCTACAAAAAAGTTTGGCACAAAAAGATCAGATAGTCAGCCAAATTTTGAAAAAGCAGAGCAAAGTTTCCCTTTGAAGATTTGTGACCCATTCCAAGTGATTCCATTGTGATCTCAACTCTGAGGAATGAAGAAATACGATCAAAGATTGGCCACAAAAAATTACCCGAATTCGAGAAAAACCACTCAGCCTACATTTCGATAATCAGAAGTGGAATTTTAATTAATAGATCGCCAAAAATTATGACGTCAGCATTTAAATTTAATTATGACGTGTCTCAAATAAGACAAACAATAATATTCATTGGTAAACATTAGGTTCGCCGGGATTTGCTCTCGTAGCAAATTTGTAATTATAATAAGTTATTAATAATAAATTACAGTTTAATTAAGAGGATGCCAATTAGAGTTCCAGAAAGTTCTTATTATAATATGATAATTAATTTTTCTTCTACGGATTTTCAAAACTTGATCGAAATAGAATAAGTAGTGGAGACTTTCAACTGACAAAGAATCCATGTCTTCCTCGCGAGATCTTCTCCTGCTTACAATTGAGACGTTGACTGAAAATGCCTTCGACGTGATCATGCACAGAAGAGCACTGGTGGCAGACCTTAAGACTAGGATCAGATACATCACAGGTATTGATACCACCGACCAGCACATCTTGATGGGCAGCGTTGAGCTCAAGGACGACCAGACTTTGGAACACTATCGAATCGAAACGGGAAGTAAGCTACGATTAGTCACCAGCATGAGAGGTGGACCAATCAGCTTCCGGAGGCCGTCACCAGTTCCACCTTTCATCAACCTGGCAGCTTTCCTAATGGCTGCCTCAGAAATAGACACTCCTACTGACAATGACCCCCCCTCGAAGAATAAGCATTCCGAAAATAACGATAAGGGGCAGCCGGTAGCGTATTACATCATTCATGACGGGATCATTGTCAAGGTCATTTTCAAGTATTTTAATTCCTCAGGTATTTGTTACTGAATATTTTAAGAAACTCTGGACACATCACGCTGTTCAGCCCTATTCATTTCGCAACTTACAATCTTACATGTAAGTTTAATGTAATGCTTAACAGCATTAACATCAAAGATGATAATAATAACAACAATAATGGTGACAATAGAGATAAAAAAAAGAAGTAGCAGCACTATTGAATTCAACAATAAATTTATTATTAATATTAATATTATTAATATTATTATTATTGTTGTTGTTGATGATGATGATGTTATTATTATTAAATTAAACCAGCAATTAACTCTTCATAGATAACGGAGTTTGAAACCGACAATGCCAGTGTCGACTCAAAGAGCTTCCTCAAGAAGATGAGCAAGGACGTTCTTTCCAGGGCTTCGAAGGGAAACGATGAGGAGGAGATCAAACGGATGATCGAGAATGAAAGAACGAAGGAAAAAATGAAGAACATCAGGAAGAACATGGAGCATGCAAACGAGGTTCGAGAGAAATTAAAAGCCAAACGACTCTCCAGACCCGAACCTCCTCGGATCTTTTCACCCTCTACGCACACCAGGGAAACGTTGCCTCTGATCAACTACAGTGGAACTCAGAGCATGGCTTCCAGCAAGAGGAGCACCAACGTTAGCGATAAAATAGATGAAACTAGGGAGCATAAACTGCCTGAGCAACAACAACCACCATCACAGCAGCAACAACAACCACAACAACAGCCACAACAACAACGGGATAAGTTAAAGGCAATGAACTCCACTTTTCAAAAACCCACCAACGATCAGAAACAGTTCAAGGAGTTTCTCAAGGTCAGACCAGTCACCCTTTTGGAAAAGCAGAACCAAAACTTCACCCACACACTCCCAGTAGTATCTCACAGGTTGGAAGGAATTTTAAATTCTTATAATTCTATTCTGCTAAGACGCTTTCAAATCCTTCATCAAATCTTTATCAAACATTACAAAAAAAAAAACTTCAGTTTTCAAACAGTTGAGAAGTGAAATGTCCAACCAAGATAATGTGCTGAACTTGAAGCTGTTCATGCGTTGTATTATCCAGTGAATATGACGATGTTTGGTTGAACAGTATCATTAAGCGAACTACAATTTAAGTTAAAGACAAGTTTGTTGAGTCGAGTGACGGTATTATTCATACTTTATAATATAATCATAATATATAATTAATGTCAAATATAAGAACTATCGGTGACTAATTTACTTATTACAGCACAGGGACTGATTTCGAAGACTACCTAGACTTGGGCAAATCCCGTCGATACGGTTCCAAAAGTCCAAAGTTGGAGCGAAGAGGTTATTCCGTGCAATCAAACAAAACTCAGGGTGGCAATTATTATTACTCAAGTTACGACCCGAGTAGCCAAAGCAGACCAATATACTCACCCGGCTTCCTCGGCTCTAACTACGAGCGCTATATAAATGAAGAAGAGTTCATGCGCCAGACGAGATCGTTGGAAGAAAGAACAAGGTCAGTGGATTTATCAATGAGCACCCAGCCCATCATACCCTCCTCGGGTACGTTCAGAAATAGTATTAAAGACGACGGAAAGTACTCAAGAGAGAAGAGGGGATCAAGCAATGCTTACTTTGACAGTCTCATAACGCTGATGGCGCAGACGATCATGGGCAGCTCGAGGCGCAGCTTCGAGCGACGTTCCTCCTCCGGTCACAAGATTGGACTGACCTCGAGGAGGTTCACCCACGACGGACGGACCAACGATCTCGCCACCCCCATGCCGTTGAAAGATTCTACTAATGTTTTGCCTCCCCTGAAAACCGCCAAGGTGAATTTGGGACAGACCGACACTCTAAAACGATCAGGAGAAATGAGGCCGTTGGGCATGGTGCTGGTGGACAGGTAAGAAAATGTGACTTATTTAACAAAGTAAATCAATAGTTTCCGTTGATTGGAAATGACTGTTACTAGAGGCACCACCACCGCACCGATTGTTTGTCCTCCTCCATCATCTTCACTACACAAAATGACATTCCCGGTCCCTCAACTCCTAAAATGACAAAGCATTTGAACCAAGAATTGAGCGCGCATCTTTCCTCCTCAAAAGTAAAACCAAAAATCACCGGTTCTTTTTAGCCACAAAAAAAACAGCTTTTCCAAATTCCTGACTTTCGAACGAACGCCTATATATATATATATATATATATAATATATAATATATATATATATATATAATATATAATATATATATATATATATAATATATAATATAATATATATATAATATATAATATATATATATTTTATATATATATATATATATATAGGCGTTCGATATATAATATATATTTATATATATTCGCATATATATACACCTGCGATGGCAGTCCTAATCATCTAGCTATGCAACGGACGTTAATGAACAATTGTTGTTGTTGTTTGCCTGCGATGGCAGCACGGATCCGAACCCCTTTACGGGAGCACCGTCCTAATCATCCAGTTACGTGACTGACGTTAATGAGCAGCTAAGCTTCGTGCAAGTTAGCTCAGAGGGTAGCGTTCCTGCGAACGACGGTAAAAGCAACAGTCGTGTTCGAAAACCAGCTTGCACCACCACAAAGCGCCCCTGGGAGCCGGCGCTATGTAAATGGTCTAAGCGCCCCTGACGCTCACGCTTATGGCGCTATATAAATAAACTTACTTCGTGAGGATCTTCGTGTGGGTTTAAGTACTTCACCGTGATGGCCATTAGTGAATAATTAATCAAACAAACAACCATTAATGAGGAATCATGTTAAATTAAAATGCAAGTGATTCAGTAGAGCGTCGTCCTCCAGGTGTGCCGTGTGCTCCAAAAAGCTCGGTATAGCCACCACGTTCAGGTGCAGATGCAGCAAAATGTTCTGCGCCAATCACAAGTTCCCAGAGGACCATCAGTGCAACTTCGACTACAAGAAGGCCGGCAGGGAGCAGATCAAGAAGAATAATCCGCTCGTCGATGGGAACAAACTGAATAAAATCTGAGTCAATCCACAATTTTAATCTCATTATTGGCATCGGAAGTTGTTGCGGGTCGTGTGAAGACGCATAAAAAAAAGTTAAAATCAGTGCGAGGTTCCGATCGTCCCCGTCAATGGAGGGTCAAAAGCCTCGCTTGGCAAGTGTGAAAATAAAAATCGTTCCTTCAATTCTACAAACTCATTCCAGAAATAAAAATGCAAATCATCCAACCGAGCCACAATCCGAAGGCATCCAGGCACTAATGAAACACAAAAAAAGACCTTTTTTTAACTATTTATGAGACAGGAGAAAAATTGCTTTTTAAGTGGATAAATAGGAGATTTATTTAGTCGTGGAGTCGGCCGTCGACCTGTGATCGTCGGCGATGCATAAAAGCATTCCGTATTCCGAAACATTAGTTCAAGACGGTCAATTCGAATGTCACGCCATTAAACAAGATATACATGCTTCACTTGAAATCGTCTAAGCTGCAAATTGTCAATAAAATGTACAAGGGACTGTACAAGATTTCATCGACTGTTCTTTCAGTTGAGCTGCCCAATTCTGTCCACCATCCAACGAAAAGCGGGTTTCATTTATTAACTTATCAACAAAAAAAAACTTTTCCGGCCGGTCGGTCGAGTCGGCACTCGTCGCGGTCCTGCGGAAACGCGTCCGTCGGAGTTCAAGTGCTTTTCCGGGGTTCGGCGAACTCCGAATTCTTTTCGAACGAAGCCGACGAGATCAGTTAAGGTATTTCCGGCACTTTCTGGAACCGCACAGGCACGGGATCTTGACGTCCTCGATGGGGAACTTGTAGTCGTACGTGAGCTCCTCCCCTCGCTTTATGCTCCGCTGGGCAAAGATCACGATATGCTTGCGATTGTCGACCTGGAAAATCAATCAAACGACGGTGGGCACAATGAAGTCTGCTGCTCAAAAACGTTCGAATGCGAATCTGCGAATGCATGAAATTCTCATTCGCTGCAAAATCAACTTTTAGCTTCACAAGAAGCTAACCAATAAGATGAAGGATTTTATTATTGTTATTATTATTAACATTAATTGGTGTTATTTATTAAGCTTATTTGGAAAGTTAATAAATCGCACGAACGCTCACCTGAATGACTTTAGAATAGCAGTTCGGTTCACACGAGTGATTGATGAACCTAGACGCGTTACCCATGACGGTAGAATCTATGACGTGGTCCAAATCTTTTCGGAACATGTAGCAACCGATGCCGCGGGCCTCGTAAGCCCTCTCCCTCTTATCCGTCAGGTTAGCCCTGATGACCTTCGAGGTGAAAAAGTACAAATAAAAAACTAATTAAACTCAACTTAGTTATTTTAATTTTTAGGTAATTTGTTAGTTAGGATGAAAATGTATTATGTTTTAATCATATTCTGCTGAAATATCAAACATCCCAGTCCGTAAACCAACCTCCCCTGAATATTCAATAATCATCTCGCCCATGTCAATGTCCCTCTTGCAGAAAAGACCTCTGCCGTGGATCGGGGAGCGGTAGACGCCGACGGCTTCTTTGGCGAAAGTCTTCAGGTGTCTGAACCTCATGGCCATAGGTAGTTCGACATTTCTCCTGAATGCGTGCGAAAGAATAAAAGGCGATGAACTAATGACATCAAATGATATCGAAAGATGTAATTTAAGGTGCAATAAAATAAAGTCATTAGAATGGAAATTTATTGCCTCTGGGCAGAGAGAGTGTCTTCAATCCTCAGTTGACTGGAGTCCGCCTCTGGCGGTCGTCGATGTTCGGACATGAGGAACGAGAACATGTCGTTCTTGTGCTTCGATCGACTGAACGGCTCATTGCGAGCACAACAGTACTTGTTTTCAATCAGTTCTTCCTGGAACAATCACATTTAGAAGTGAATCAGTACAAGCCTCGAGAATTTTAAGGATTAATTTTTAGAAAGAAATAATGAAATAAAAACCCTCTTACTTCGCTGCAGTGCCACTGATCTTTGTGGTACTTGAAGTGGTAGTTCTTGAGGTTGCGACACTCGGGCATCTGCTCGAGGAGATAGACAAAGGACGGGTGCTCCAAACCGCTCAGGTAAAGACCAGTCAGGCCTGGAAGTTGTGCAGCAGTTTGGTCAAGAAATATTCAACTTTATGATGATAGAATAAAATAAAATATTATTTTAATCTCTTTACCAGCATATGAAATGGGCTTCATTCCAGCATTTGTCCTCGCTTCCTTCACTTTTTCGATGACCGTTTTCCAAGCTCCTGGTTGGAATAAAGTCAAATCACAGCAAATGAAGTCGAAAAACTTGCAATGGTTAAGTAATAATTAGAACAAGAAGCAGGTGCTCGATGACAATCGTTTCAACTCACTGTTGACAGAATCGGACAACACCCTGAACCCGTCGTCGCTGGTTATCTCGAACATGAGATGAGGCACGTATCTGGCCGAGAGTTTGGCCTTCATCTCCTCCTTTTTCTTCTCGGCATCGGCGTCTTCTCCGACGGCGCACGAAGTCTCTTCCATGGAGGACTTGCCGACCTTCGCACCCACGTCTCCTTCGAGAGTCTGGATTCCCGGTCCCTCCTGGAAGTCTTCGCCGCTCTGGGGGCAGTTCTCTATTTCTTCCTCGGCTTCTGCTCGAGGGAGGTGAGTGTGAGTCATCGGTCTCAGCTTGAAGACTCGGTCTGAAGGATGGAAGACAACAGACAGGTAATGCAGGTCCAAGACAACTTTGGTAATTGAAGAATAATCAACTAATTAAGAACCCTACCTTTGTGAGCTTTCCTTTTCTCCTCGCTTTGTGGCAATGTTATGTTAACCTCATTATTGCTGGGCGTGGTGGGACCCTGATCTGTCTTGGATTGACTGTCGACCGGCAGATCGGACGAGGAGTCCGTCTTTGCTTCTCCAACGACCTTCGGCAACGTGCACTCCATGCCATCGTCGTCGTCCTCGTCTTCATCATTGCTATCGTCGTCGTCGTCGTCATTTTCGTCATCACCTTCTTCAGAAGATATTTGATCATCTAAAAGTGAAGGCTGTGAGGCTTGGCTCATGGAAAGGCTGACCAACGCAGTACCATGTAGTTTGGACCCTGCATTGCTGCCATCGTCGTCGTCATCATCCTCTAAAACATCGACATCTAAGTCTTCATCATCCTCTTCTTCATTTGATCCTGATGACCCCAGGGATGCCTGGGAGTCAGACTGTAAGGAATGCACCCTCGGTTGGAGACGGGGAATTGAGTCAAAAGCCAGAGCATGTCTGCTCGGCCTCGGTACTTCGGACTGATTTCCATCTGGTTGTTGGTCGGACTTTTCCATATTGTTGTCTGATTCCGTCGAAACAACATCAACATGTTCGGAATACAACCTCTTTGACTGAGAATCAACTTCATCTTCATCGTTGTCATCATCAGATCGCTTTCTCTTCAGTCCTTGGTGATGTTGAGGAACTGGATCCGATGAAATCGACATATCCCCCTCGACTGTTGATGATGGGAGTGCATCATCCTCTTGAGTTGTCTTCTCAACAGCATCATCATCTGATGATGATGATGATCCATCAGCATGTCCGTCATACTGATCTATAGGTTTGAAGTCAGTCCTGGCAGATGAGACATTCTTCACCAGGATCAACTTAAACCTGGGCTGAGGCGTGCCCTCCAAATTCTGGACTCCAGGCGTTACAGGGGCAGCATTCGCGGGCCTTCTCACCACGACCGCTTGAGGGCTCGTGATGTTGTTCTGCTGGATGGATTGTGGAACCACAACTTGCTGTTGTTGGCCTCCTATGATGAACTGCATGGGAGTAACTGGTGTAGTAGTATTGATTCTTATTTGTTGCTGTTGCTGAGCAGTGGTGGCATTCTGGTTCACGAAAAATACGGGGTGTTGAGTGGTCTGTGGCACTTCTTTCTGCTGCTGTTGTTGGTGCATCATCAAGATCGACTGGAGGAAAAAGTTGTTTGTCTCATCACCAGGCACTGAAGTCTGCTGTTCTCCTGCAGACGTGGAGGCCCCAAAGTTTTGACTGACCGGAGAGAACGAAACTTTCTTTTGGGCGGAATTGAAGACGTTGGCCCAGTCTTCGTCCAAAGGGTCAAAGAACTGCGAGACCCCTCCTCTCTGGTCTCCGGCAGCTGCATTGCCTCTCGACTGGTTGTTCCTTGCAGCTGCTTTGTTCAACCGATCCACGATATGAACGAGGGATAGTTCATCCTCCTCTTCCCGATTGCCCAGGTCCACGTCGAGTTCATCGTCTCTCTCCACGTCCACAAAATCGCCTCCGTCCATCCCCGAGTCGAACAGCCCCGTGCCTCTGGCAGAAATTCCAACTCCGCTGTTGTTCATGAGCAACTCCCTCATCTGCTGACCCGACTGCCACGAATTTCCTTGGACATTGTCCTGATTCTTGATCGGCTTATTCTGTTGCTTCTTCTTGTTGCTCGAATCATCTTCCGACGTCTGCCGTCTCAACTTGCTAATCAGCGAAGCTGTTTTGCTCTTCTTGGTGGACGGGGGTTCGATGTTCTGTCCTTTCCTCTGACCAGGGGGACGACCTCTGCCCCTTCTGATGGGAACGGGAGTTTCCACCGGAGTGGAAGCACTGTGTGCCATGGTCGCCATCATGTCAGTCACAGGTTTTGGCGTTGCCTGCTTCTTCTTGTAGGCGTTAATTTGCTGTTGGTGATTATTCATAATTATGCCAGCAATAAGATATTAATTATAAACTTAACTATATGAATAATATGCTTCCTTTTGTAGAAAATTTTTTTTGTAGAAATTTATAATAATTTATAAAAATAAAATTTCACTCACGGCTTCCTCGTCCGAGTCGAAGTCGTTGAAGTCCCCGAATTCGATCGGATCCTCCTCGGAAGCAGACAACGTCGACGCGTCTGAAAATTCGTCCCCTTCGACGTCTTTGGCAAATCGTGCAGCGACGATGCGATCGTAGTGGGGGTCGCTTGGGTCGTGGGGTACGGTGAAGTCGTAGTCGTTGCCGAGGTGGTGCTGGGAGTACTTGTTCGACTTGGGTTGGACCTCCACCACTCTGAACCTGTAGTAGGTTCGCTTCCTGGCGTCGGAGGTGCTCCAGAATAATCGAGTCGAGCTGAAACATGCAACGATCTGTGAATAATTCAATGATAAGTACTTCTACACGATTAATTTTTAAATATGTTAACAAAGTTGAGCCATCAAAATCTTCAATTGTGATCGTTATCAACGAGTCGAATCTTACCAGTAATCGACCGGGAACAACGTGTATTTTGCATCCGAGAGGGAAGTCAGCTTGCCCATCGATTCAATAGTCATTGAGCCTGAATTATTAAAATCATCTTGACATGCAGGCAGTTGTAATTCTACGTAAAGCTTGCCGTTCAAAACTTCTTTTAGTAATTTGCGGCACCGACGTTCGGTGATTATCGATCGCAATAAGAGTACGTGGTCGTTAAAATAAATTCGTGACGATAGAAAATAATATCCCGATCCACCGACCAACAAGTATGCAGATGTTCGACGCATTGAGTCCTGCGATCCACTGCTTCTTGAAGAATTTGTTGTTCTCAAAGTCGAGGCAAACTCGACGATCGACACTGAAGCTGCTGACCAACTGTTCGAGGTGATAATTATCAATAATTTGTAATTTATTTGAATAATTGCATCACAATACAATCCATCTACACATTACACACACAATTATATCAACTATATTGATCTAATCGAATAAATAATATCTTTAAATAATTCCTTAATCTTTAAATAATATCTTTAAATAATTCCAAATATCGACAACCGCCTCACCCTTGCATCTGCAAAAGCCACGTGACTCGAGCAGAAGACTTTCTTCGATTCCACAAAGGCACAGTGTTTTCTGCGGGCACACGGGAAATGGAAGTTGGCGTTGCAGTCCATCTGGCAGCACCCGACCGTGGCTCCCTGCTTGCCGCACGCGTCGCACCTCTGGAATTTATTATCGAACTCAACTGGCATGCTGATGGTTGAATTCAAATCTCTAAAATCTATTTCGATTTTGCACCTCGTTCGAACGTTCGTTGATAATCGAGCAATGTTGAATGTTTCAAGGACACAACATTAAAGGGCTTTACATCACAATTTGATCAAAATAAATGACAAAGCCCCTCCCACAACTTCAATGCCAACCAACCAGTTTTCTTCCTCTTGCAGCAGCAGACTGGACCTTTTGAAGGACACCGTCGGCCTCCTCGTAGACTTCTGCTGACCACAGGGCACAGTTCACATGGATCCATTCATTCTGCCCCATGTACAAAAGTCTGCCGCACTCCTGTAAATGTTAAACCAAACAAATCATTAAAATTTACGAGTTTACAATCGACGACATGTTCACCGATACCAAACAACTGTAACCAATCATTGTATTGTATTCATTAGCAGTCAAAGAGAAAGAACAGCACAACCAATCGATTGACCAAACCCTACTCACTCCTTCGTTGGAATCCCCGACAGTCCAGCAGAGAACGCAGCACCTCATGTCATCCAGACGATCCATCTTTGCTCTTTTCTCCTCTTCTGCCTTTCTGCGAGCCTTCTTTTCCGAATCCTCCGACGATTTGCCTGGAAAAACAACAAAACTTAAGCGAGGGTAGAAAGAAAGATGACTTTGAAAATCTGAGCTTAGACATTACAAACAAAGTAGACGCATTAAGTCACTCACTTTGAGTGGCAGAAGGGTTCCTCTTCCTGAAAAGGCTCGGTTGTTCGGGCCCCGGACTCAAGGGCTTCTCCTTCCAGATGGCATAGGTATGGTCCGCGGAAGGGGGCATTACCGTATCCTCGGGGTCGTGACTGAAATTTCGTCTCTTACTGATAGATGACCAAGCATTACATGGAAATTCAACAAGATCAATTATTACTCTCATAAAGATTACCATTAATGATTAATTAGTGGTGATCGATTAAATCCTCAGAAGAAAATTTTCTATGTTGGATGAGGACATAAAAAATAATGATTGATCGTAATTACTCATCAGCAAATGAATACTCACACGTTGGTGAATTTCTCACTGGTCGTATTGTCCGAGTCTGGTTTAAACCAGGGAAACGAGACAGAAAGTTGCTTTGTTTGAATAACAAGGAGCGTGTTATTAAATTTTTATAACGAATTATTTATCGATGGTCGCAAACGAGTGCACGAACGTGAATACCTTGTAAAAAGACTCTTTGATGGACTTTTGCACCCTCACCGTTGTGACGGGGTCGCACGTCAAATTCTGCATCATCCCTTCCAATACCTGGTCCACCTCGCTCGTAAGTTCGGTCTATAATTAATAATATTATTAAAATTATTATATTATTATTGATTAAATTTATTAATATTATTGTTATTAAAACTTTCCACAGTGGTTGTTGACTTAAAATTCAACTTAAAATAACAGCGATTCAAATGTCACAAGTCGGTCACAAACCACTGAGAGGAACTCCGATCTTTCGATTTTCTCCTTGATGAGTTCGAGTCCGAGGATGGGATCGTCGTCCTCTTCCTCGTTGTTTCCGTTCTCGTTGCTTCCTACGCTGAATCCGTCTTCGTTTTTTGAAGTGCCTTCGACTCCTCTGACCGGAAGACCTATGGGCTTCGTAAAACTCTCCGCGAGAACGCTGGGAAGGGATTTCGAAGACACGACCGACTGTCCGTTGGTCATGGCATTTGCAGTGCCCTCGCCTCTACTGCAACTTCCTTCGGGTCGAGAGGGTACGTGCGATGCGGCCAGGCTCGAGGAATGCGACAGAACTTGCTCGGATTCTGCAGTGCTCTTCGAGGCAGGATTTAAAACCAAGTCGTGCCTTGCAGGTGATAATGATAATGAGGTGGGAATGTTCTGCTCTTTATCTTCATAAGAGACAATGGACTTTATGAATTCGAGGGTGTTGATATCCTCCGAATCACTTGCATCGTCTTCCTGCTCGTCGACAGATCTTTGCACGTTCGGGACGGAAATCGCAGCACCCGACTTCGGAAGAGCATATCCAGAACACGCGACATCGTTTCTCCTGTTTTCGTCGTCGTCGACGCCGCAAACGTCGATCTCGTCCGTGTACCCGACGTTGTTGTGAGTCTCGCTGACGCTTCCCCTGACGACGAGGTCGTTGTTGTTCTTGATGAGTGAGGTCGTCGACAGAGTCGTTGCTGGGGAGAGAGGGTTCTTCATCTTCAGTGGCTTCCTCTTTTTAAGTGCCACTTGGTACTGCAATATATTAGCATTGCAATGCATCTGTCAATTATACGCTGCAATGCAAATTGAATAACACTGCCAACACGTTACTATGCGTTACATTCCGTTGACTTCGGTTGTTCATTCGCACTGGATTATTTTAACAAACGGAATGTAGTACAACATGTGACGTGGTCATTAAAATTAGTCTCATTTGGATGCTACTCACTTGATCTAGAGACCTGAGTACCCCGTAACCACAGGAGTTCTGGGCAGCGTCGATGGCATTCTGCAAGCCCTTGTTCAGTTCATTGGAGATCATCTTCTTCCAGGGTGACATCGAGGCCGGATCGTGGACCGAGCTCGGGTTCGGGGCGATGCTTGGCTTGCAAACTCTGCAAGTGAACGGCACATCTTCGGGCATGTTGGCAACTATCTGGTACATTTCATCTGTCAAAAAAAAAACCCAACATGAACTTTAATGAAATTGAACAACTTTAGGGTTTTCACCAGGAAAAACAAACATTGCGACTTCATTTTCAATTAAATGCTTCTTCAAATTTAATGAATTAAAGTCTCCTCGATCATTAATTATGGCTCACCTGATAGTTCTTCGCATTTTGAGTGGACCCAACAGCTGCACATCGAACACTGGATCATCTGCGAATCCCAGTCGTCCTCTTGGTAGCACTTCTGGCACACAGGACAGAAATTGCCTGGAATAAAAATATCTTTGTAAAAAAAGCTGATCATAAATGAGTCCTTATGAATGATCATCAAGGTCATAAACACTGGAAGTACTCAAAGCTATACACAATATTAAGCACCTTTATCCATCATGTCTCCACAGGCAGAACAGAGTGAGAAGTCATGAGTCCAGGTGGAGTCCTTGCAATCACCTGGAGTAGTGGCACCACAGCTCTTGCATTTGACGCACTTGGAACACACCTTGAGAGCACAGGACGGATGGTTGATTTGTAAAACATAGTAATTCAAATAACATAATAGCCATGAATAACATGACATAATTGTACAGGATGTCTGATTGTTAGCAAACACAGTTTGGAGCATATCGTGATGTTATAATGACTGACCCATATCTTTTTCTTCTTGGAGGGTTTTGTTGGATGGTTGTCGCTGAGGCAAGATGAGTGATATGAATCTTGACACATGTCACATTGGAGCAACTGGGAGTACAAATGAATGGTCTAACTAACGCATTAAATTTACATTTCAGTGGATTAGAGTGCTTAAGGTAATACTGGATGCTATGAGAATGACATTAACGTCGTCGCCGATCAAGTCAAAACGGAAACAATGTGTCAAAGCTTGTCAACGTCTCGAACAACAAAACAAAACAAACGGAGCCTCACGTCTTTCTGTCCGAAGCAGACCCTGCAGAACTGACAATGAAGACAGCACCACACGTCCGACTTGTTGGCTTTTGGCCTCTCTCTCTCGTCCATGCACAACTCGTGGAAGGGTTCGCAGCAGACATTGCAGTAGATCATCTGTTAAATGACATTCATTCATATCATTGCTATTAACATCATCTCCCAAGGATTGCAAATATCTTTACAGTTAAAAATGATAGCGACTTAATCGCATTTGAATAGTTGGTATTTATAAGTTTCCACGATTAGTACTGTTATTATCTATCTATAATTATGTAAAATATATTTATATTTTATTTATTTAAATATGTGAAAGACTAACCTTTGAGTGACCCAGTGATCCACAGAGCTTGCACACCTGTCTGACACTCATGATTCCCATGGAAACCAAGGACACTCCTGTGCTCCATGCAAACTCCAAGTAATTCTCATCCTGGGGGTGGAGGGAAGTCATTGGTGGCATTATTACCTGATCAAGCTATGACAACATTTAGTTACAGGGAGGTCGTTTTGAAGAAGGATGAAGAATTTTAAACAAAGCTGGATAAAACATACAAAATGAATAACATCTCAAGTGTTGATTTGTGTCACACTGCACAATATTATAGATTACACAACATTATGACTTACATAATATTATAACTCACACTAAAAGATAATTTGCACAATATTATGATTTACATCAAGCATCATGTTGAATAAATAGAAACAGATCAATGAAACTAATCCGCTTAGAATAGCAACCTTGTTTTCGGGCAACTTGACGGCTGATTCTAAGGCAAGGACGGTGGTGACGCTACAGGTGGTAGCGGGGAGGTACGATCCATTGGAACTCTTTTGGTTGTGAGACTGAAAGTAGTGTCACGTAATAAATAATAAAGGTTGTATCAAGTAATAGGTGGTAAGAAATCCTTTTATATTTCTTATTATAATTAACAATTTAACATTGGGACGTTGCACTAACAGAGCTCATGACAGATCTATTCGCCTCCAGCTTGCTGAGCATTTCAATTCTCGACAGGCCAGGTTTTCTTGAGCTGCTCCTGAAATAGCAACAAAAATAATAATAATTACAACAACAACCAACTTCATTCTGCTATTAAAACAATTTCTAAAATAAAAAAAACAAACGATAAATACAATTGCTTGTATTCTGTTATACAAAAGTTAAGCTACAATTGAATATTGATCGTATTAATAAATCACACGTATTCCTAGTAATCAGCAGCATTTAATTGATGTTGTTTTAAGAACAATTAGATCCTAATAACTAACCTGACTGGTTCTGGCGGGGCATCTAGGGTTTCCTTGACTGGCTTCGGGGTCTTCTTTCTTGACCCGAGATAGGAATCGTCGTGTCCTCCGTCCTTCTGATTCCTTCCCTCCATCTTCTTCCTGTGGCTCAATGGTGGTACTGGATTCAGGCAAACCCTAAACCTGTGATGAAGGATTTTAATCGATTGGAGAGATGTCAAGGAACGAGTCATTTTTAGGCTGAATGGCTGGAAACTCACTCGCATGCTTGTTTTATCAATCCCTTGCCACCAAACTTTGGCATGTCCCTGGAAAATTGAATTATTATGAACTTGAACTTGAAATGAGAATGTCGGAAGCAATTCTCGGAATCGACATACCTGCAATTCTTGCACTTTCCGCAGTCTGGTCTAAGGCACCTCTCGCACTGGTGACACCTGACGCTCCTCTTGTAGAAAGGTCCCTTGCCTTTGATTCCTCCTGGCTTAGAGGGGCGCTTGGGCATGAAGTCTCGGTCCTTCTTGTCCATCAAAGCCCCTGCATCATTTTCCACTTCCTCCTCCTCTTTTGCTTTCTTGTGCTCCTCTGAAATTCCAAGAATTAATTTTAATGGATGCTTTAAGCATGCAAGACTTGTACACAAAAATTAAACGAAGGGAATCAGCTCTCAGGAGACAGCATTAACACAATTAATCAATTAATTTATAGGTCCTGCAATCTCCATAATAAATACAAACAACCATTTTAAGTTGGTACCAACCAAGTGCAGGTGCATTCTTTCCATCTTCAGAACGAAGTATTTTCTCCTTCTCGAAGGTGGGCAGTGCACTGAGACGAAGAGGATTCCCTCCGAAAACTGCCGGAAGTTTACCGAGGGCCACCGAGGAGTCCCTGCAGACGTGTTTTATTCTCGGTCCTCTGCTCGTCTGCTGAGGTGTCGGGGGCGACGGTTCGGCCTTCGTAGTGACTTCGGATGGAAAATAAAGTTTGTTTTAAATAAATAATATCGTAACAATTACATTTTCCAGTCATTTATCATCCTATCACCACTTGATGACACTGTTTAATGTGCAGCTATGTAAACATTCAATAATGTAAATATAAAAGCAAATAAATTGCAAAACATAGCCCTAGAAATTCACTCACCGACGTCGATGTCCTCGTCGATGACGAGCTTGTCTTCCTTGACGACCGCTTCTACCTCCACCTCTTTGAGGTCTTTCGGCTTCGGGAGAGGTTCTTCCGACTTGGAAACCTCCGCGCTCGGCTTCTCTGCGGGCGGGTTGAGGCCGAATCGTGCTTTGAACAGAGCGAGGTCGGACTTGGAGATGAACTTTGCAGGAATTGCATCCGATATCTGAGCCAGGTATTCGCCTTCGCAGCTGGCGATAATGTTTCCAACTTTGGATGAATCGGAGGGTCCTTCATCTTTAGAATGGTCGACCACGGCAGACTGGTTCAGCATGCCTTCCCTGGCTTCTTTTCCTGATGAAAGGGAACATCATTTCTTAAAGTAGTTGATAAAAATTAGGGGATTGAATACAAAAATTGTCGATGTTTAATAAATAAATGTTGCATCCTAATGAGTGCATCTATGTATATACAAAGTGCACGAGCATACCAATCTCGATGCAACATTGGCATCGATAAGTGCTTATAAGTGCTCATAATTGCTTATAATCTTCGGATCAATTGAAATGTGGCACCAATGGTTAACAATTTTCATCCAACTTTAGTCAAATAAATCTAATTGTCTCACTCAAATTAGCGACGATCTGCGTGGGACTCGGCAGGAGCATGAGGCATTTCTTGAAGCGACATGATGGACATTGGTTCCAGCTTCTGTACGAATCCACATTGCAATTCTCTGTAAACAAGCAGTCGGTAAAGTGATCAATTATTTATCACAAATTGATGTATTTAATAACTTTGCTTACTCTAAATTAGATATTAGTTACTTCAAGTGTCCATGAGTAACCTTATTTAAGTGTTAGGTTAAAAAGGTTATAACACTCCATGAACACACAACAGCCAGACACAATAGGTCAATGTCTCACTCACCAGGTTCATATTTGCATGCAACATTAAGCTTCCCCTTAAGGAACTTTGGAGCTCTGTCGATATAGAAATCAGCACATTCCACACAGCACCAGTGTTGGCAGTCCTTGAGTCTTTTCTGCGAAGTCCTGATGTTGCTGCATATGCAACATTTATCCTTCTTGTCCAAGAGAGGAAGGACGGAAGGTGCGTTCGTGTCCGCGTTCTTGGCATTGAGGGCGGACTTAGAATCCCTGATCCTACCCAAAGGTTGGGCGGAGTAAGCGGGCGAGCGTTCGAGATGTTCCGATCCGCACTGGCTTTTCCTTCTCTGTCTTCCCGAGGGAGTTTCCTCCTCGTTCGTGGTGTAAGCCAGGAACTTGAGGTTAGGCTTCGGTTGGCGCTTCGTGGAGCAAATCAGCGGAGCTTCAAGCGTCGGCACCTTCTTCGCGCCGTCTCCTCCCGGAGTGGTGTTCAGCGAATAAGAACCTCCAGAAGGAGAGAAGGGAGACTTCAATGAATCATCAAGGCTCAACCTATGACCATAAGAGGTCAGAGGTGCGTCTTGAATCGACGAGTCGTGCGGTCCGTCCCCGTGACTCGTGAGGACGTGCTTCTTGCGTCCTTTTTTGACGACGTGCCTCTCTTCATTTCTATCCTCATTCCTTTCCACTTCTCCTCCATCCTTCGCCCTTATGTACATGTCCTTGACCAGGTCGAGTTCATCTTTTTTCCACCCACCAGTATTGATTGCCTCCTCCTCTTCCTCCTTAGATGTTTGGAGAGGCCTCAATATTTTTGAGACTACTTCTGAAACCAGTTTCAAATATCATTACAAGTATGTTTGCCAACAAAACTAAGAATTTAAATTAAGCAAACCAACTGCTAACCACAACAGAATAATATAGATTATTATATATCAAACGGGCATTAGTAATTTATCGTTGTGCAGGATATTACCATACTTATTTACAAGGGTAATAGCAACTGAATTTATGCTGGAATCAAACAATAAGGTTTAACAATTAGGAATTGGCACAACAATTGCAGCACCAACCTGGGAAAAGTGATTTCTTGGAAGCATTATTGGATAGTTTTCCATCTTTTGACCCTGGTGATTTAAGGCTTCTCTTCCTCTTCCGGGTGGATCCAGGCGGAGAACTTGCAATTTCATCATCCATTTCACTCATCCTTTCAATGTCATCCTCATTCTCTGCATCCTTCTTGCGAGATTTTTTTAATTTTCTTTTTGACAGCTGGTTGTAAAATCCTACCCCAGAGAACTTGATTTTGATTGTTCCCTTCATGGACTTGTTTGTTTTTGGTGCGGCAGTGGTGGAATTTGTGGCAATGAAGCGAGACTTGGGAAAATAAAAATCTTTTTCTTCACATGTCTGAGTCATACGTTTCGATCTTGTCGCAGATTCTGAAGACAATCCTGATAATAGTGAATCATTCACTGCTTTGGATGGACTTATATCTAGAAGTCCCTCTGTCTTGACCTTAGACTTTTTCCTACCCCTTCTTGGCTTCTGAACCTCCTCTCTGGCGACCTGCATCTCATCACTTGCTTCCTTTGCTAACAAATCAGCCGATCTTTTTAAGACCACTTCAATGTCTCGTTTCTCAAATCCCTTGAATGGTTCCTCCTTTGGTTGGTGAAAAACATTTTAAATGCCTTAAAACTAACAGCCCACAAAAAAATAAATTTCTTAAATACAGAAAACCCCAAAATGCTGTCAATTTCATGTAAAATGCAGCAGAAAATGCTTAATAAATCTCATCTAGACATGCAAGAACAATAGAGCAAACTGCATTTGAAGCAGAATTTCTCATTAAATACAAAGAAAACTTCTGAGTCCTCCATTATTTTTACCTAATTAATTAATAAAACATTTTCACTTAATTTGTCTGTCTGAGGCAATAAATAAACTTTCAAAGAAGTTCCATTAAGAATTTCTAAATAAGTGCAAAAGACATTTTTAAATGCATATTTTGTGCTGATATTACCCCAAGTTTAAAAAATGACTCGGTAGCATATTCACAGTAGAAAAAGCACCAATATTCCTTTGTTATAATGAATTTAATGCTCAGCCATGTAAAAAAGATGGCTGGTGTGACAAGAGATGAAAATTTCTGCAACTACAAGAGAAATTAAAAATTGCAAATTATGAGCTGCTCAGTGCACGTTATATGCGATATTCGAACGAATAAATGACAAATAAATGAAAAACTTTGATAAAACCCAATTATTTCGCCATTATTACCACTCACCTCATCAGAATCGGTTCCGGTAATCTGCGTAAACTCTTTCAAACCACTATGAATTTTCGTAAGCAAATTTAATTTGCTATTTTCAGTCACGCTTTTCTTTTTAGTTTTGCCCAATAAGTCATTCCGATTGAATTTTTGTCCTGAACGACCGACGAACCTCAGCCGCGCCATGTTTGATAAAGCTATGTTTCAGCGATCGGCGGAGGCTATTTTATCATCGACCGTCGAATATTTCGAAGAATCTCCATTTATTTATTTTTGAAATCAAAACAACATAAATAGAGAATAAATTCCGAGAATGTACACAAGCAAAACACATTTTGTGCGATAAAACATCACAACAATATTTAATACTAACGCGCTTTGAACAAACCTTTCGTTACACTACACATAAATTCATTTTTATTTTAGACAAAATATTTATTCACTTATATTTTATTAAGTTTTGACAAAATAAGTGTAATTTTTAATATTGCATTTCCAAGCATACGTTTGCCTGATGTGCACAGCTCTTCAAATTGACAAGTCGTTTGAACTTTAACTTTGAAATTGTGTTGCATTGAAAGTTATTGCGCTTAACAAATATGACAAAATGTTTAGCTTAACAAAAATTAATTTTTTGTTGTGCAAATAAATAATGTAACTAAATAGTCCAAACATCATAAATAAAAGCATATTATAATTCATTCTCATGTTATCATGGAAAGCTGTGCATGAGACTCCGTTCAATGACACTCAAACTTTTGTCATCAACTTAGCTTATGGAACAAATATTATGATGTCGTTTTATAAATAATTGAATTATATATTTAATATGTTAATCCATTTTGGCAATTTTATTGCCCAACGCTGTTGAATTATGTCAACCTTAAAGCTTTAAAAAGAATATAAAAGTTCAAGGCAGTTGTGTCGCACCTGTTTCTTCACCTTTATTACCTAGTGGGCCTTCTCTATTAGTAAACATCATTAATCGATGGGAGAGTGATCTAACTTGATGATTAATAACAAATTATAAATATAAACGCGAGAAAAAGAGTTTTTTTATTTTAAATAACTGAGGCTAATTGCTTAAAAGAAATGAGCTCGAAGAAGAGTCCGTTTGCCTCGAAAGGAGTTTTGACGAAACTGTTTACTTGCGGATCTGAGCAGAAGCAGAAACAAGATCCGAGCAAAGCGCCTCTCGAAATACCTGACAATTCGGTCGAGTCGTGTAAGTTCATCTGAATAAGAACATTATCATCGGATAAGAACAGCTTTGATGATGTTGTTTGTTGTTTGACAAACGCGATGATGACCCTAGTGATGTGATGACTGCTGTGATGTGATGACTACAGCGCATGATAATTACGGCATCGCTTTAACAGCCTCAACGTCAGTTGTGAAGGAGATAATAGTAGGATTAATTGCTGAAATAAGTACTTTAATTAAGATATTCAACATTAATCAGACTCGGACTGTTGATTTTTCTCAGCGCCCGTGAATAGGGAGGTGAAAACAGTCCGAGCAGTAAGGGTTCAATACCCGCCGAGAACCGAGGAAGAGGTGAGCTACAGCGACATAAAAACCATCGGCAAGGGCACTTTCGGGGTCGTCTACAAGGCTCGTCTTTGCCACAATTCTGAGGTCATTGCCATCAAGAAGGTCTTCGACGACAAGAGATACAAAGTAATTCGTTAATTTTTAACTATTGATCAAATTTGTTTATTATTAATCTTAAGTGGCTTAACTAATTGAGTACAAAACAAAAGGTATGTAAGGTGTGCATTGTCAATTTTAACTTCAATCGACGTTACTTTCAATTCACCGACAAGCACTTCATTCAACCCATCAACCGACAAGCACTTCATTCAACCCATCAACCGACAAGCACTTCATTCAACCCATCAACCGACAAGCACTTCATTCAACCCATCAACCGACAACAACTTCAATCGGTAATGATTCAATCATTAAATGAATGGATTTGTAAACAGAACAGAGAATTGCTCTTCATGAAGCAACTCTACCATCCCAACATTGCCAACCTCAGCTATTACTTTTACACTGAAGATGCTGGGTGCAGGGTAAGTTCTATAAATTAACATATGCTAACGATGATTGGCATTATCAATTTTTTAATTATGCCAATGTTTCGTTAATCTATTTTAAAATATTAATTGATAATCCCTGCTTCCATATCCACTTCCTTAAGTGTCAAATTAAATTTGTAATTAATATCAAAATAATTTATTATTATTATATAATTATATTATATAATATTATATAATATTATATTATATATATATATATATTATAATTATATTATAATATATATAATTATATTATATAATATTATATAATATTATATTATATATATATATATATATATATATTATAATTATATAATATATTATTATTAATAAAATATTAATAATATTAATAAAATATTAATTAGTATCAAAATAATTTATTATTGATATTAATAAATCTAAACTACATTGTAGTATATTATATTGTAAATATAGTATATTACTAAGTGATAACAATAATAATAAATGATAACAATAATAATAATAATATTGTGGTCCTCTGTTGACAAAGCAATGAAATATCTCCTCAGAAGGGTGAACGATATCTGAACATGATCCTCGAGTTTGTCCCAGAAACTCTGTTCAGTCTGGCGAAATGTGATGGAACTTACACCAAGCCCCTGCTCGACCCTATGTACATTAAGGTGTTACATTACATTCCTTACATTGCATTGGCTGTAATGAATGATTGATTGAGCAAAGGATTGAATGAATGACAACAACAGGCCCTTGAACGAACGGAAGAATGAACGAATGAACATTCAATCGATCATTTGATCAACAGGTGATAATGTTATATAACGATAACTGAATTACTACAGGTGTACACCTACCAAATGTTCAGGTGCCTCAACTACCTTCACTCGCTCAACATTTGCCACAGGGACATAAAACCACAAAACCTCCTCATTGACCCTTCAACTCACGCCCTCAAACTCTGCGACTTCGGAAGGTCAGCAAGTACTTATCTGCTGTAATTATTATATTATTATAATAATGTAAAATTATTTATTAGGTTTAGTGCAAAACTAAGTTTAATCGAGTAATGTTTGGGAAAATAAATCATTTCAATGCATTTGAAACTCAAGTTTGGTGCTTCATTTGTCTGTTGTCATCACATTTTTTTTGACTATAAAATGCGTTGTGCACTTACATGGTTGAATCATTTATTATTATTATTATTGTTATTGTTGTTGTTGTTGTTGTTGTTGCTGTTGTTATTATTATTATTATTATTGTCATTGTCTTTATCATGATCATCATCATCCTTATCATCGTCGTCGTCGTCATCACCATTACCATTATCATTATCATTATTATTGTTATTACATTATTGTAATTAAACTGTGAATGCATAATTAAATATTTAATAAATAATATAATTATTTATTGTTACATAAAATACGTAAAAGCTTTCATTTTCTCTGTGATTAAATTAATATATTTAAATAGTGTATTTAATCCTTTAATGTTGTAAAATGATTTAATTAGTTAGTTATAGAAACTCTTGCGAGCGACTGGGATTTGAACTCCCAATGGAGCCGCACCAAAGCGAAAGCCTTGACCACCCTGATAAGGATGCCTTAATATATTAATACATAATAAAATATTATTATTATTATTCCATTTTTAAAATTGTATAATATTATTCGAACATTTTAATTTTTAGTGCCAAAGAATTGCTGAAGGATGAAAGCAACGTGTCTTACATCTGTTCGAGATATTATCGAGCCCCTGAGCTGATTTTCGGTGCCAAAGATTACAACTGCTTGATAGGTTTGTGGAGATCGTAAACATTCTTTTGTACGAATTATTGAAAATTATTGAGTAAATTGTGATGTAATTGTTTTCAACTCTGAAAACTCTGGAACTTGAAAAACCAGTTGAGTGTTTTATTTAGAAAATTATTTTCAATTTTCTTTGAACACAGAAACAAATAAGTTCATGGAAAGTTATGAAATGCAAATGTGCATGGCTAACTAATGTTCATGAATGATTTAAACAGATTTGTTAAATTATTAACTCATAATATAACAACTGATTTATTATTAAAATATTACAATATAACAATGTAAACGTCTCAATAGACATGTGGTCGGCCGGGTGCGTCCTCGGGGAGCTGTTCCAAGGTCATCCGCTCTTCCCGGGGGCAACGGGTCCCGACCAACTGGTGGAAATCATGAAAGTCCTTGGGACTCCCAGTTATGAGGACATTGTGGACATCAACCACAACGTCGCAAACATACGACTTCCTCCTGTCCTCATTGCAATGCCTTGGCATAAGGTATGGTTTTATCTGAATCATCAGGAACACCTTAAATGTAATTGAAAGTTCTCATCCAGAATTGATGATAAATACAGATGTAATTGTTCAGAAACTATGGTAAATACAAATGTAATCATTGAGAATTTAAGATAAATACAAATGTAATCATTGAATGTTAGAAACAATGAACTCTGTTCTGCTTCAATTCTCGAAAACAGATCTTTTCGAAGCAACAGCTTTCATACGATGCGACCGACCTCATCTCAAAGCTTCTCGTTTTCTCTCCTAAAAAACGTTTGGATGCCCTCAGTGCCTGTGGCCACCCGTTCTTCAAGGAGTTGAGGACCCGAGGGGTGAAGTTGCCCGACGGGTCGCCACTCCCCCCATTGTTCAATTTCACCAAGGAAGGTGACTTAACAAAGAATTTGCTAACCAATGTGATATATGGATTAACTTGTTCGACTGATTTAGGACTAATTAGGTGACAATATTATTATAATTAATAATTGTTGTTGTTATTGTTGTTAATATTATTAATATTAATTACGTTGTCAATTTTGCATTGAATCATAAATGTGATTCAGGAAAGGATAATCTGAGAAATTATATTTTTATTCGTAAAATTATAAACAACAAATTTTAGAAATTGATTTTAACATTTAAGATAAACTTGGCATACAATATTCAATGTAATGTAAAGAAAAATACATTACATAACAATGAGTAATAAACTAGATCCACAATTAACAAATGAATCAATCGACCGTTAACCTTTCGATGCAGAGATTGCACATTCCCCTCAGATAAGGGAGCGCCTGGTGCCACCCGGATGGAGCGAAGAGTGGAACAAAACTTCCACTTCTCAGTTTTCCGACGACTTCCACCTGGACAAGGAGGACGAGAGTTTGAAGAACAGACTCGTGAAGTTGGCCCGAAACTCGTTCAAGAAAACTTCCTTCAAGAGGGAGCAGTACGAGCCGCCGACGTACGCCATGGAAGCCAGGGACGAGGAGGCACTGTGAGGACGTTTGTCGTGTTTTGATGTAATTCTTAAAAGTGACATTGGCTTGTAATTAAAGTGAGCAATAATGGGAATTAAAATAAATGAGAACTAAATGACTTTCTTAAAAATGTAAAAAGGCAGAAGCAAATCAAGAATGTTTTCAGGAAATGTATCGATAATTTTATCGAAAAATATATCGATAATTTAGATTTCTTACGTCGTGAAACACATTGTTTAGATTATTCTACTAACAATAATGATGATAATAATAATAATAATAATAATTTCATTAATAATATTGACATTAATAATAATAATCATACTAATAATAATAACATTAACATTAACAGTAATCATATTATTAATAATAATATTAATTTCTGACCAATGCAGACCGACAGCAGATGTGTTGGCACTGGAGGCTCGTGATCGCATGAACTGGGAAGATGAATCCGACCACCAACTGGAAGACATCAGCCATGGAGTTGTGGACCTCAGCTTAAAAGTATAAACATTCGCAATAATAATGATAATGGTAATAATAGCAATAAGTAATAATAATAATAATAATAATAATAATAATAATAATAATAATAATAATAATAATAATAATAATAATAATAATAATAATAATAATAATAACAATAACAATAACAATAACAATAACAATAACAATAAC
>MPNW01000299.1:2767-27981 GCA_011800805.1 Hirudo medicinalis
GGGATAAGGATGGGTTTAGGGATGGAGTTAGGTACCAAAAAACCCCGCCTATGAGTCGGCGATTGTCCGTCACTTGGCCAAGCTGTCTGTAATATCGGCGTAATATGAAAAACTTGATATGGACGAGTTATGAGTGAATATCGAGCCACGAGACGCGAGTTTAATTAAATTCAATTTCATTTATTAATTAATTTCAACAGACGAACTGTCGGACGATTACTTCGGAAGCGGCAAGGAATGCGTGAACTGTGGAGTCGTCGGAACCCCCCTGTGGCGGAGGGATGGAACGGGCCATTACCTCTGCAACGCCTGCGGTCTCTATCAGAAGATGAACGGACTCAACCGACCTCTGACCAGGCAACCGAAACGAGAAGTTGGGATTCCCGGGGTAGGTGGAATTTTCTCTTCGACGGTTGGCAAACAAATTTGGCGGCATAACAAATGGCGTCTTTTCCCCGGCAATCATCTTCTCGCGAACTCTTCTTCGCATATTCATCCGCTCTTGTATTCGTGCGCTATCTCTGCTGACGTCATAAAGTGTTCCAATTTCTTTCCCTCTCGTGGCAAAAAATTCAATTTCGGATCTGTTGGGGCGCATCTCAAACATGTTCTGACATCGGAGTGCATATTGCTGGATAAATAGCGCAGATAAACAAATCATTTGTAACTGCCACCATCCTAAGTGACGTCGACATCGTCCTTCCTCCTTTTCTTCCTTCCTTCCTTCCGGATGAATTTCGGCATTTTCCACCTCTGCAGACCAACAGACGGTACGGATTGAGCTGCACGAACTGCCAAACCGTGACCACCACTCTGTGGAGGAGGAGCAACGAGGGAGAACCGGTCTGCAATGCCTGTGGATTGTACTTCAAACTCCACGGGGTGAGTGGATTGTGATGATGACGACGACGATGGTGATGACGATGATGATGACGATGACGATGCGATGTGATGATGTTGCTGACAATGTTGAATGGTGACGTTGCTAATAATGGAATATCTTCTCGAGTATTTGCCATAAATTGTGATGCTCGATTAATCATTGCATCTCTATTTTGATGATGATGATGATGATTATTATTGTTATTATTGTTATTATTGTTATTATTATTATTATTATTATTATTATTATTATTATTATTATTATTATTATTATTATTATTATTAATTAACTGCTTGATGATGACGATGACCATGCTACTTGTTTATCATTGAGTCCAAAGCGGATGTTTGGATTACTTGAACATCTTTTACGAGTTTGATGAATATTTAATCAAATTCTTAATTAATTATTAAATTATAATAAAATGAAATAAAAGGTAGATTGGACATGCAAGCATAAATATGCGCAAACACGAGTAAATAAATGTTTGCACAAATAAAGTTCTTGTTCATAGGAATGACTTGAATGTGATTGTTGACGGTGGATATTAATAAAAGTGATTTAATAATTTATATTAAAATAATAATTAAGAATTATTAATTAAAATGATAATTAAGAAATTGACAATTTAAATATAATGATTTCCAAATTAATACTGATAAATTATTAAAACATCTCAATCCATCCTTCGAATTGAAATTAATCGATTTAAAATAAATATTTAATTCAATTGAAATTGAATTGAAATTAATTGAATTAAAAGAAATATTTAATTGAATTGAAATTAATTGAATTAAAAGAAATATTTAATTGAATTGAAATTAATTGATTTAAAATAAATGCCTCTCCCGATTAAAAATCATTAAAGTCAATAAAGACCAAAATATTAGCGAACATCAAATGTTATGTAACACTTGAAATGCATGTCAATAAATGAACATTCATATTAATAATTGATTACTTATGAATGCGACCCAATATTAACATCAATTAACTAATCAATTATTAATTATTATTATCGATTAGTTATTTATTATTAATTAATTAATTTAGTATTATTAATTTATTATTTAACATCAGATTCCTCGACCTCTGTCGATGAAGAAGGAAGGAATTCAGACGAGGAAAAGGAAACCAAAATCTCCGAACAAGTCCTCGGTCATGTCTTCCCAGAATTCAGTGCGAGGTTCTCGATCATTGGCAGCTATTTTTAAACTTAAAATAGTTTCCATACGAACGAATGACTTTGTTTCTAATCTTCAGACGGCAAAACAACCACAGACGGCAAGCAACAGAAACGCAACAACAACAACAACAACATCAGCAGCAACAACAACAACAACAACATCAGCAGCAACAACAACAACAGCGTCCCAACAGTAGCCCCCGTTAAACAGACGACATCAGATTCAAAACATGGCTACCAACAAAATGAACACTTCTTCCAGAACAAAGCACCGATGAAAAGCCAACAACTGCCACCGAAACTCGACAGCAAGTCGCCATCCCGAGCCTCTCTCAGTCCGACTGCTCAGTCTCCCCAGTACCAGGGCAGGGACCAGGTGTCCTTCATGGGTCTTTCCGTGCCTTCCTCTGGTCTTTTTTATCCCTCAGGACTGAACAGACAAACTGTCCACAACCCTTACGACTATCAGCAGGTTATGGCCAAGAATTCCAGTTTGGACTCGCTTTTGAGTTACCAGTTCTTCACTGGCGATCCAGGGAGGCAGCAGATTGTCGAGCAACAGGCAAGTTCCGACAACTCCTTCGAGCAGAACAACAACATCAACATCAACAACAACAGCAACAGCAACAATAATAACAATAACAACAACAGTAATAACAATAGTGACGGTTTAAAAATGTCTCAGGTCGTAGTGGGCGTCTGTTAGCTGCTGTCGCAACTGCAGTGAACAATTCTCAACTTATTGATTATTTTGCATTATTTTCCTCCTGTCATTAGTATTGGAAATTATGAATGTTATTATTTTAAATATTATTATTAAATTCATCACCAGTACCATTGTTGTTGTTATTATTATTAAAACTCGTGGCCTTAAAAATGTTTTGCATGACGTGGATTTTTTTCAGATTTGTAAATAATCGCACTCAACGTCTCAAATGTCAAGTCGGAATATTTGCAGATTTTTCATTCTTTTGACCAGGTTACAGACTTTGTAACATCATCACTCACTCAATCGATTTATTTAATTATTTGATCCACCCATCCGTCCGCCCATCAGCCCTTTCCATCCATCCATCCATCCATCCATCCATCCATCCATCCATCCAACCATTCATCCATTCATCCACCCATCCATCCACCCACCCATCCATCCATCCATTCATCCATCCATCCACCCACCCATCCATCCTTCAATCCATCTATCCACCCTCACCACCTATCCTTCCATCCATCCAGTTGACGACACGAGCATGGAATGAATTCCTCATTAGATCAGCTCCTTTGACAAGTTAATCTCTCCAACTCGTGAATAAACATTGGTAATTGGTTGGCGCTGATTCGATGCAGAGGTTCTACGAAGCTCTCTTAACTCCACCCATGCATGTACATTTACATGTCATTTCTCCGATTACATCCTAATTACGCTCTTGTCCAACTATTTAACGATGGTTGTGTGGAAGTTCCACTTGAAATAAATACATTCAACCATTCGTTTTCCATTCTCTGTTTGTACTTATTTATTTATCCGACCCTTTTTAATTCAAAAGCTGAAAATTGTTTCCAAAGTCGAGCATTGTTTACGAACGAGATGAAAATAACCTTCATTGGAAATGTAACTTAAAACATTTATTTTGAAAGAAATCGCTGACTGGCAGTAACCAAATTAACTGAAAAATCCCTTCGGGCAAATTACAGTCCTACCTTGCGAAATAGGACTTGTAAATCAAACTGTAAATCATTCTGTGGAAATGAAAACCATAACTTCATGAATCAATTTTTATGGACTCCTTGTATTTCTATTTATCCCTTCACCAATTATACACCCGTCCATGAATATTCATTTCATTGCGAGTAATTGTGTAAATATAATTTTTTATTGCATCTTATTACCTTTGTCAGTTTTGTTTATAATAATAATAATAATAATAATAATAATAATAATAATAATAATAATAATGATGATGATGATGATGATGATGATGATGATGATGATGATGATAAAAACAAAAACATTAATAATAACAACAGTTATAACATCAACAACAACCATAATAATAACAATAATAATAATGATAATATTAATTAAATGATGCTATCATTGCTTTTAAAGCATGCTAAATTGACTTCTTCAAAATACAGGAATCTTCATTTTGAGTTAATAATTATTTTTAACATTTCCGATTAGCCAATGAGAGTCCATTACTAGTGGGTAGTTAACGAGGTCGCCATCAAGGTCAAGACAATTAAGTGCGTGACTTTTGCCGCGGATTTGAGCGTGAAAATGAGTCAGGAGGATGTGCTTGAGTGGACAAGTGGAGTAGCACTTATTACAACAGGACACGCTTCGCTGGTCTGTGGTTCTTGGGCGGTAAAATGTCAGACTCGCTTGGCTGATTTTATGTTCAAACTTTCAAACATAATGGGCTGGTTTCTATAAAATGGCAACGTTTTACAATTTGCGTGGCATTATTAAATTCGTGTTTTAATCCGACTGCCCTTGCCCAATAAAATAGCTATTAGGTATTATTTTAGTGTCAAATGCGGACAAAAGCTGAGGTTAACATTCTAACTTGTAAATTGTAATTTTAAAGGTAATGGTGAATAATGGCACACCTCAAGCAGAGGTTAACGAAAGGTTCATTTGTGTGATTATTTACGCCACATTATGTAGGAATTGAAAATGCCTAGATATTGCGAACATGACATAATGATTCGATACTGCAGATATAAATATTTGTTTATTTGTATCGAACGTTGTTTCAGTCAAACGGGCACAGCAAATTACTTTATCTTTCTCAACAGGGCCTGCACTTTGTCAACTAAATGAGATCAGACGCCCTTTATTGGATCTGGGACCCATTGTCGAAGAATTGTAGAACAATACAATTATGTATATTATGTCAAAATGTTAAACGAGTATTATGTGCATTCGTTTTATTAAGTTACAAATATTGCAGTTATATAATTTGTGAGAAATGTAATCTTTTGCAGAGAATTTATTAATAATTGCCCCTAAAAAGGGTGTGGTTCCATAAGCAGACAACTTCATTATATCCAGATTTAAAAAGTATTTTTTACATCCAGGGTTTCGTAAATAGTGTAACAATAACAAGCAAAACTAATTACAATTTTAAATAATAATAATTAACTGAATAAATGCAATCCTTGGTTTGGATTATTATGTTTGCCATTATTTCGACCATCAAGGCACTTCAATCCATAAACTTAGCAGTTAGCAGTTAATTTAGAAAGTTAGTTTAAGTAGCAGGTGACCAATCAGATGTCAACCTTAAACACCCATTAATCCGCCCATCCTGGAATAATAGGAATACTGTTTATTACTCATTGGAGCATCAACATCCTCATTTCAACACCAGTACTTCAATCTAATTAATTTTTGGGGAATGTTGCCCTCACTAATACCTCTATATCACGACAAACACCAACATATTTAACAAGCTTTTACTGGCGATCGAGTCATTGTATATGTAGTCATTGCAATCATGAAAGTAAGCTTTTTGGGTTTAGTGAACTAACCAAGCAAATTATTTTAATGACTTTCTTAATGGCAAAGCAACATCGAGTAACATTAAAAGGTTATCCGATTGCAAAGTGAAACGTGAAAGTGATTGCACAAACAAAATGGCTACGTATCGCTCAGAAACTGCGTAGTGCTTCCGCGTAATTCGGCGAATATATTTGTGAGCAACTTACCAAAACCTCATTTCTAGAAAACTTTTGAAAACCTGACAATCTGATCCCAATGAATTGTTGCAATCATCCAAAGGACCCGAGGAGGACAAGTTAAAGAGCAGAAAAATTATTCGCATTTCTAGCCTGCTTCGAACTAGATATTTTTTCTCTTCATTACATATGGCTGTTACTTGATGCGAAGCAGAAACAAATGGTCTCCACTGCATGGCAAAATAAATTTTGTCCTCATTTCAAATGTGAGATAAAACAAATGAACGTTTTCAGTGCAAAATGCTGAGATCTAAAATTAAATGATTAGCACTGGCACATTGGTCTTAAGTCAAAAAGAAAGGATATTTACAAAATAATCACATCTTTACGCATCAAAAACTTGGGCAATCGAGACAGTTTTAAGTTTCAGTGGTTGAGGCTGGTTTCACTCCAATGGTTTCTTGATGTCAACTTTCCTGCCACTCTTTCAGCTTCGACAGTCAAAAAGTTAAGCTTTGCTTTGACTGAACCGGCACCGACGGATTTCTGAAAAAATTGAACAATTATTTCTTCAATTTATAAAACTCCGGAATCTCCAATATTTGAACTTGCCATGTTCTTGACTTGCTTTGTTCGATATTTGAGGAGGCCCACAGTCAAGAAGTTAGCGAGTTGTAAACAGACATCAGCATCCTTTTCATTCCTTAGGTCCATCTTGCCCTAGAAATAACAATCATCGGAAGAAAATAAATCTGCTCGTCGTAAACAGTCCTCGATCATTAGTCTCGAGGTGCGACCCTAGCGAGTCTCAAATGAGTTCTGAAGCTGCCATGTCGGTCATAACCGACCGCTTTGAGAACCAACCAGAACATCAAGGAAGTGGAGCTTGTTGAAATTGGTGATGTTGCAACTTGGTGGAAATCCATTTGCAAGGGCAAAAAGTTTGTTGAAGCCATCGGATAGGTTTTCAAATGTGTTCATTTCAGTCGTCATCAGCGACGCTTGGCTATCATATTCTCGGCTCAGTTGGTGTCCGACCAAATCTTAATGAAATCCATTAACTCGGTTTAAATGAAAATAAATGTGGCAAATGCGGGTAATTATACCTGTGCACGAAGTCCGTCCCTCGTGTTGAAACTCCACCCAAACATTTCCTACCAAATTATAAACACAAGAACAATAAAAATTAACCCCTTTAGCGGTCAACCCAAGTCAGCTCGTCGCTCGACTTTGCCGTCCATCCGCTCGCCGGCCGTCCCGAGGTGAATCGTCATATTGAAAATACGTAAATTTTAAAATATTACAGCAACTGTGTTTTTTTTAAATTAAAAACTTATCTTGTCCTGTCAGCAAACCCAAAATCCCTTGTGAAAAATAATTGTCATTCAAAAGCTTAAATAGCATAACATAACATCCAATCATAACACGTAACTGCAAATATATAACAACACCGACCAAGTTCTTCCATGATTTTGCTTCGACAAGATCTCTCGTTCCTGGATGTTTCTAATTTTGAAGCTTCGAGGACGACGACGTTTTCGTCGTGAGTTTTGAATTTCACCGCATCGTACGTCTGCTTGTCGCAGGCAAACTAAAATCGGTTTCAGACCACGCATTAGTTTTGCTTAGAATGTAAACATTAATGATAATACTTCGATCCATTTGATGCCGAGGTCAATGTTTAATAAATCATGGAGACAGAAGAGTTTCAAAACAAACCATGAAGTTGATCATGTGTGAGGTGCTGGTGATGTGGCTTCTCATGGATTGGATGTTGTCAAAAACCAAACAGCACAAGTTGCACAAACATTCGTAACGACCTCCGGCATGAAAATATTCCGTCACGTAATTCAATCCTGAGCGTTCGAAGACGATGAAGTTTGCATTTATTTAATTTAATTAAGTCGAATTAATTTAATATTAATAAAAAATCATTCTATTACTAATAAAACACAAATAATAATATTAACCAAACATTGGCATACAATGTTATATCTACTTGAATTACCTAGAAGTGGTCCTTGCTCTTCTTGCAAGATAGTCTCCAATTGAGAAAGATGTCTGAGCTTCTTAGCAGCATCTGGTTCAATGATTGCAACAGAACATGATTAATAATGTCATGGCAATCACTGTTATTGTAGGAAAAACAAAAAAACAAGTCTTTTCCTTATTATTGAACTGAATTATCACCTGTTGATGCAACTCTATTTGCCTGCAAACAAAATATTTGAATATCAACAATTTCAAACATTGCCGCAAATCCAAAAATCTCAAACATAAAAACCTTTTTGTGCCTGAGTCCTTGGAGGTGAATCTCGTAGGAGATGCGGTCCTCGAACGAGACGGAACAACCCTGAAGCAAAAAGAAAAACCTGCTCGTTCGATCGACTCATCAGGTTATTGAAAACTCACAGAGCAGTTGAAAATGAGTCCCCTTTCAGGCATGCTGGTATTTTCCACCAACCACATTCCTTCAATGAGGTTCTCCTGTTGATTATCAAATGATGGTAACATTTAACGTTGCTTCAAATTCTGATGACAACCAAGCTTTGGTTATTTGAATTAGGTTTTTAATGAAGCGAGGTTTGATTGTTACTTTATTAAATTTTATTAAAATTGAATGGCTTTTACTTACTGCACTGGGTGGGTCCCCTCCGACGGAAGAAGGTTCTGGCTTAACGAGCATCCTGTCTGTTATACAGCAGAATTAAAGACAAAGAAATAAATTCTCAAGTTATGCACATTAACTGTGTAAATAAATAGCTTAACATAACATTAATTTGTAGTGGTTTAAATAGACTGTGTGATAAAGCACTCCAAACAAATATAAAATATTACAATAAACACATTTAAAAAAAGCTTATGATCCATAGACACAACTATAACTATTTGTTTGCTGTACTTCTTTAAAGTTATCAAGTTGAAAATGTATTATTTCCAAAATAATTAGGAATTACCTCAGACTACACTAATTACAATATTTTGCCTTGTGCAAAGGAATGAACGTGAATCTATCGGTAATAAGACATTCAAGCAATTGCATTCAGCTAGAAATTCAGATACTCGACGTATCTAAATTCAAAATGTGTACTTTAACTTATATACTAATTCGCTTAAAGTATAGAATGCATAATTTAATATGAATATTTTACGAATCAGACAAAATAGTGTATGGTGTTCATTTTGTAACCTGGAGCTGCGCCAAGCATTGCAAATGGAAATTTTTACAAGCAATACAAAAAAGTTTTGCTATTGTGCGCACATGCCGTTATTTTATCTGAGCGACATTAAAATTCGCACCGTGTAATTGCTTACAGAATAATAATCAATTGATAAAATGAATTTCGTTCTTGAAAATATCGGAATTTATTACTATTTCAAATAAATTAAAAATGTTTAAATAAAAAATATAATGCTTCCATAATTTTAAAATGTTTTAAACCACTCAAATAGGTTTTAGGGATAAATATAAGATGCCACTGTAGTTACTACATACAGGACACTAGATTCTAGAAAATAAATATATGATATGTGAAGTCATGAGTATTCAGTTAAATCTGCCAACACTTCCAGGTCAGCATGGGCAAACTTTTAGCTTAACTTTCGATTTGTCCCAAAAAATGGCCAATACCTCTCTAGTTTTTGAGTTCAGGCTCAAGAGTCCAACATTAAGCGATGAAAAGTGCCCCTTCCGTATGATGTCCATACCTATAAATCTTGGATCATCATTACTGGAGACACATTGAAATTTTCCAGGAAATATCTTGAGGACTGCTTATGCTTAGGGTCATGGATGAACTTGAGCCCACATGAGACAAAAATTATCACAGATTGAGTTTTTCTAGAAATTGTAGTTTCGCAATAAATTGGAAAAATCTATCTAAATTTAAGAACATGACAGGAGGAGACAATTGCACTTGGCTAGCATATTGCTGCAAGTTGACATGGTTTTGGACCATTGCATCAATAATTGTAACATTGTAACTATTTGTTTCATTAATAAATAATTTAAAAACAAAAATGTATTAATAATAAATTAATTACCGCATCAATACACAACAATCCACTTAGAAGGACAAAACATAATAATCAATGAATCTCTTTGTGTGCAAAGTTTTTAAATCAATATCAACCATCAAAATCAGATTCAGTCAAAAGCATCTTTACAAAAACGGAGATTGTCATCTAATTAATTAACGAGTCGATTATTAAATACCAAAGTTGCCAAATACATGCTGGAGCTACAAGTACCAAAGAACAACTATCTTCAAAATACAAAATTTATTTGCCAAACAACATCCAAATTTTTTAATACTCAAGCAGACACACAAATTACTTCAATCATCGAAGCATTGCCACAAAGAACTCGTTACAACTCAAACAAGCACTCAGGACATTTACTAATAAATTCTGTCAAGAAATGATTCATTATTTGATGGCCGAAACATCAAATGTTTCAAATCATGAATCTCGACGACGACTACATCGAGAAAGTTCTGCTGGTCTGCTTCATGGCATTGTAGAGGAAGGTGTTGTTGATGGGAGTGAACTGGTGGGTGATAAGTTTTATTGCCTCCTGAGCTGCAACTCCCCCCATTAAAGCTGCAATGGAGTGAATCTCGCTGGCACCCTGACGACAGCTTGAAATGACAAGAGTTGATGGCATGAGTAAATGATTAGGTAATTATGAAATTTGATTTTATTATCATGCTTTAGATCTACTTAAGATCAGACAGCTTTTTATGCTGATATTTATATTTGTACTACCAATAAAAATGCGATAATGACTCACAACTCATGAATATAATCATCTTTAATTGTGGAGGGGAGTCCCATCTCCTGACAAACTCTGATGACACAAGCCTACCAAGAAATAAACAATGCCATTTTATAAAATTATTGCCTTGACATGATTTTATTTAATATAATTAATTAATATTATATTATAGACCTGTCATATTGGCAGATTGTCATTTGATTATTAAACAAGTTTTTAAATGCCCAATAAAAGTGAAGGCAGACCTTGAAAAGTGGAAAGTCATCCTCCAAGGACTCGTCGTGCGATCCCGGATACCTGTTGTATTCGCCGTAAAACTGGTCCGAACACTTCAAGAGGACGAGGTAGATTATTTCATCATCATCGCTGTCCTCCATGTAGCAAGCTGTTTCCATGACAATGATTATACATATCATATTATACATGAGTTAGTTTTTATGAAGTGATGATGCATTTGAACATCATTCAATAAATCAGTTGACAATAAGTTCTCAACAAACCTTGGGAAAGCAGGACACTGTCATGATCTTCCACCTCTGAACCTAAAGGTTTCGTTCTGAAAAGTCGCAGGTAGTGAGCATTCTTACCTGCAGGATTTGAGCAAATGAATGTAGAAATCATTCAGTCTGGTTTTATGCATTAACATGTAGGACGTAAAGATAGGATTTTGTTCGATGAGTATGTAAGCGAGTAAAACATATTCGTAAAACATCCTCAGACATGCAACTTGAACGTTAATAAAGTCCCCATTAAGCAGTCTTATATTATTTTAAATAAACCTTGCATTCATTTTAAAACATTCCAAGAAACAAAATGACACCAACAAAACATGGCAATATCCTCCTCAGTTATGCAATCTTCAGGCTGAAATATAAAATCCGGTCATCAAATCTTCATTCGAACAAAATTCTTTCACATCTTAAAAATTACCCTAGCGGGAGACGAGGTTGGACTCGGATTGGTGGATTTCTTTACGTGGAGGGGTTCGTCCTAAATCCACAAAATTATAATATTATATAAAATAGTACTAATTATAATAAACATAATATTGATTGCAAAAAATACTTAATCAAAACAACTTAAAGGATAGTAATGCAAAATATGTCTTAAAATGTCGAAGCATTTGTACTGACTCTACCGAGAGCCTGCAGAAGTCGATGTGCGTGCGAGGACACGTGACTCGTGTCGGCATTCGCCTGATCCTTGTAGGCCCTCTGAAGTCTGATGTAGGTCTGCGTGTCTGAAGTCATGTCAGGAATGGTTCCCCTCAGTGGAAGATTTCCTGTTGGTGGTCATAAAAAATGTTTATCTATCAAATGCTCACAACATCACAGATGAAAATCAAGCAAACACATCAAATTGACAGACCATTCCCTTCTCTCTTTACAAACTCCTTCAAGGCTCGCACCAGTATCCAGAAAGGTTTGCTCTGTGAATTAATATTTATTATTAATTAATATTTAATTAATAATTTAATAAGTATTTAATTAAAATTTTCATTAATTGTTTAAATAATAAGTTTTAGTGCAGCATTGCGAATGGGAATGTTAAATTTAATTAAAGTCGAACTTCAGTTTGAGCAACTCGACTATTCCAAAGCTATTAAAAAATTCAACTTAGAAACTGACCTCAAGGTTGAGATTGATGCAATTCTCTTCCTCAAATAAATCAACAACCTCACTTGGTACCTGGAGATCATCGATGTTCAAATTGAAGAGATTATTGAAACTCGTCAAATTTAATTCGTTGCGCATGGATCAACATGAACTCACTTTGGTCGACAGGAGAGCAGTGTTAACGCTCCTCACCGCTTCGTCAAAGTTCTCTTCGTCTTCGTAATCGCCCGCCTCCTTTGTCAGTCTACCTGTTTAGTGGGCATAAAAACCATTTGAAGCTATGTTCACCTTGAACATTATTAAAAATAATATTATTAATTGTAATTTATAGTAACCTCTCTTTATCATTTCCTTCAGTTCAACTTTTTCCTTGTAGTTCTTTGGAGGTTGTCCCTGGTGCTGAGGTTGAAATTAATTGAACGACATTTTTATTTGTCGACAAACATTGCTCGAGTTCAAATATCCATAATGCTTCATGTTATATCGATATCATCATTAACATTAACATTGTGCATCATTTCAATTGCAAACAAGTGATTATTACTAACAGAATCCTTCCATTGCTGCAGATATTTGAACAAAATTATCAGCCAGGGAATGTGACTGTGTTGCTAAAAAAAGAACAAGTTGAAATAATGTGCTCACATGTCAATTACTTATTACGTAATAAGCGAATAGAAAATATAAATTGCACGCATTAGAGATCCTTTTCAGCATCAATGGCAACATTGTAATCGGCCATGTTGTTAAAGCATGTTAAAGTTTGATGTAATTAAGAATTACCTTGAGAGGCAACTTCTCCAGTTCAATGGACGCACAGAGCTCCTTGAGTCCTGCGAACGGGATGTCGAGCCTCAAATCGTCCAATGCGTTCTCAGGATGTGACTCGATTACTGAAATAAGTTATCGGTTCCTTTATTATTTTGTTATTTTTATTGGACCCAATCCACCCACGAATAAAATAATAGACAACTTTAAAACAAAATCACATGTGCAAAATTTAAGCAAAATTAACTTCGTGCAAAAGTTAATTTTTTGCAATAATAGATGGTGCAAGATGACATTTGAAGGAAGGAAAACACTTCAACTGTAAAATTAAAAAAATACAAACTTGTGTGTTCCTTGACAACAAGTCTCAAATATCCAACAAATCCATAACTCCTGCATATGAGGAGAGGTACTTCGTTTTCCCACAAAACATTTGCTAACCTCAGAAGCAACCTGAACAAAATAATTCATATTCATGCCAAATAATGCAGAATTAAAAAATATCTTCATCAATTACTTTTCAGGAAGTGAAGATGCTATGACCAGTTGAAAGTTGCTGAAGAAATCTGATGAATTTTCCAATACTGCCTCTAAGGACTGCAAAAGAATGAAAATGTAATCCATCTCTGATGAAAAGAAGCCTCATTTTTGTAAAGTATTGAAACTACTTACATCAACAATGGCCATCCCAATCACATCAGAATTTAGTTCCTTCAACAAAGCCACTGCTGCCTCTGCCCTAGACTTTAATAAAAATTGAATCAAATTAACAAAAGCATAGAATATGATAAATATCAGTTTGATAAATAATTTTTTTCACTTATGTATGTCAATTAAATTTGAAACATTTAAACATTTAACACACCTTACCAATGTTCTCCCTCAGCAGAAAAAAACTGGAAAAGTATAAGCAAACATTTAAAATGCAATCTACCACTTAGAGCTCTTTAAAGTCAACAAAGTATTACTTTGATCCTACATCTTCTGCGGTAACAAATCCACCATCAATTACTGTGAAAGATCCTATGCCTTGAATAAAAATGCACTCATTAATGCTTTAACAACCAAATTGCCAGTGAACATTTAACCCAAAGCAAACTTACCAGGTAAAACCAGATTTTTTAAAACTTCTGTACCAGTTGCGTTAGCATTTACAAGACAAACTTTAGCATTTTCTAGGGCCACTTGACCGTGGTCGCCCCAAAGCCTGCAATAATATTTTTTTAATAACTACTCCTTCCTATATGGCTCTCGACAAAAACAAATTCTTTTCAACACTTAATTTAATTACAGCAAACTTAATAGATTAAACTTAGAGATAGTAGAAATAACTATACGTCATTACTGACCTCAGCTGTCTGTCATACTTCTTACTTTTAGTGCTAATGAAGCATTCCGATTGACCGTCTGCCATTCTCATTCTACAAGTCACTAATATTCCCCACAAAACAATTAGATTAGAGTTAAAGCCAATCTAGTTTAGCCACTAAAAGTAAACAAACAAAAGCCAACCATTTGTAAAAACAAGGCCGAAAACTATTAAATATTTACTCAATAAATATTTAATTTTAAATTTGATATTCAAATTAAATATAATTACACGATTATTCCATAAAATTTTTAAAATCAAACAAACAAATATTTCAGCACGAAAGCATTTTCATGAAAAAGGCTTGATTAGGCGCCTCTGACGCTATGCAAATGGCGCATTATAAATTAACTATTATTATTATTCAATCGATGGGTGTAAGAATGTTTAACAAAAGCCGATTATGAAATGTCTTAATCATACTCTCATCTTCCTAACTAACATGACCAAAACTTTCATGGTTAGGACAGATTAAAACAGGGATGTAATTTAAGGGGCGGGGGATGTTTCCCCCTGGCAAAAGCTGAAGTGACGTTCCTGGATTAAAAGGGGCCTAACGAAAGAAGTAGTGGTAAGTCAGATTGTGAACACTACTTACGAGGCGACAGTTCAATTTTCGGGGAGGCACTGAACTAGCCATTTAGCTGACAACCTATTTTCCCTATGCTGGTTTCGTAAGGCCCTCCTTTTTCTCATTTTCCCTCCAAGTTAATTGTGCTAAAAAGTCCAGAGCTATAGTTTTGCTAAGAGTGAGAAGACTAACAAATGCCTCGAGGTCTCCAGCAAACGGCATCCTTAATCATACAATCTGATGGTTGAGTGAAGAAAGCCATGTTAGCACCATTCATGTTCCATAAAAAGATAAAGAATAAAAAAAAATTGAAAAATGCTTTAGTGTAATAAACTGCTAGCTTGTTTCACTGTGTCAAATTTTGCATCATAGTAAAATTAAATAATTCCAATATAAAATTTGGAGGCTTTTTTGGCTTTTATGTTTTTATTTAAACGTTAAATAGTCGTTAGCTTTATGTTTTTTCGATGAATAAGGCTAATGTTAGTGGTAAAACAACGTCGAAAAAAACGCTAAATGTTGTGTCGCAACAACAAAATTCACTTATCTAGCTAATTCACTATCAAGGATATACGCACAAATTAATTTATATTTGTAAAGTTTTAACTTTTAAGATGACCACGCCCCCTGAAGCTCGTGAATATTCAATGAACTATTCGTCTTTCTTTAGCCAGAGCCGCTAATAATTTGTTGCAGTTTTTTGTTTAGATCTTGATGTATAAATAAAATAATAATTTAAAAAAAGATTCCGCAAAGGCGGCATAATTGTTAGTTTGTAGCCTTTCCAACCCAAAGTTTATTCCGATTCCATAAAAAAATTATTTATTTATTTCGTCAAATCGCAACAGTTCTTTGATTCACATTAGCAAATTTGTGTCCTAAGTATTTTACTTAAGTGAATAAATGAATTTAGCTAAAATTTCATGTCGATAGAATAGATTTTTGTAAAGCAAGATATTATCGAATTCGATTTTACAAATTTCACTTTAACAATAAAAGTTAATAAACGTTAACATTTTTGGTTATTTTTGACAATTCCAGCTTTTATTATACGTTGCGACAGTTTATATTTTAAAATTACGTTTGTTTTGCTTTATTCTACTATTAAGAGGCATCGCAGACGCTCATCTGGTTCGCGTGATTTGTTTACGAGGGACGTGATATTGGAAGAATTTGTCTTGGCTCAGTTTAATCTGCCTTCGATAGGTCACAACCTAGATTTTCATCTTATCGAATTTGTGTTTTTAGTAAATTCCATTGTTGAATATTGTTGAAATTGTAAATTTCATGCTCATGAACTCTTTTACCCAAATGGCCTTTGAGTCCGCTTAATGGGAAAATGATGAATAAAATTGCAAAGAACAAGGAAGACATTCTGATCGTTAGTTTTTATTTAATAACCATTATTATTTATTTATTATTTGTTTGCTTTGGTTTAGGTATTGATATCTTTAAAAATTTGTGTTAATAATCTTCAGCAAAGTTGTTGTCACCTTATGCAACAGTCATTCGAAATATGCTAATGATACTTTACTTAATGAGTCAATTATTTAGCTGGTAAAAGGTTTTTTAGTCACAAAATGTTTAATTAGCTTGCTACCATTGACCTTTAACCTAATTATCTTATAATACTTTACTTACACTTCTCCACATGTCTTCTTGATATGTCATGATAAACATTCATTATAAACATTCTGTTTGTTAGAAAAAGATTATCCTTGATATGTTTTAAGGTTTCAGGATATGTGTATAGTGTCACAGAATTTTAATTTAGTTCAATTGTTATTAAATTTACATGTTCATCTAAATTTGTGTTTAGAAAAAATTCAATTTGAAAGAAGCGAGAGTCAATTTGACTCCCTGTGATAAACTGGCTCAAAATACTTTGGCACTACAGCCAGTGGATGCTCAAACTGATGTTGATTCTCAGCAGACTGTCAGTGATGGGATTGTTTATGTGGCATCTGATTGCATCAATGGTGAATTTGTCAACATCTTCTGTCCCTCACAAGAGGGTGGCTCAATAGATCAGGTAATTCCATCTCGTGTGTTTGGTTCTCTTTTCTCTATGCATTTTTTACATGATGAATGATTTATATTTTTAGACAACTGGATTGAACCTGTTGATATCCTCAGAGCTCATAAATGCAGATGGCTCCATTGTAGTCCAGCAAGGTGAATATCTTGGAAGTGACTGCATCTTCTTGCCTGTAACTCAGGACCAAACAATTCAAGTGATTGGAAATTCAGAGATTCTCTCTGATGCTACTGAAAAGATTCCTGCAAGAGTTGAGAAATCATCAAACATTAGCACAACAGGCTTTCTCATTTGTTCTGACCCAAGTTCAAGTATTTCCCTGACCTCAGAAGCAAACCTGCAGAATGATGTCATGTTGGGGCAGATTATAGCCGGAGCTACCAAAGGTTCAGATGACGACGATCTTGTCGGTGAGCTTAGAAATTTTCTACCAAAACGAAATGAGTCCATGAGCGACATCGCAAATGACATCCCCGAGTATGGCATGGATTGGAACGGAGGAGAACTGGTAAGATCATTTGCAGGTCCTTCTGATGAAATGATTCAATGCTGGCATCAACAGGACTGGAGTCTTGAGCAGTCAGCTGTTAATGAAGGAGTGCAGACCAGTGAAGCAGACAAATTGAATGAAGAATTCAGTAAAAGAATGAGGGAAGAATTTGCAGCTTCATTTATCAAGTTGGTTGATTGGTGTAAGTATCAATTCCTGCTTGCCATTTCAACTGATTTGTTTCAATTACCTCAGCAAAAACTCACTCATCGAGTTGAAGAAAAAGATTGGGAATGTAAAGTGTCTGGGGAAGAAAGACAGAGAATCAGAAGAAGGAAGCAAGGAGAAGAATTTGAGCAAGGTTGAGAAAAAGAAGTCTGACGAGGTTGTCGACTCATGGAAGGATCGCTCGAGCACGAGGGCTGACCACTCGAGCACGAGGACAGACCACTTGAACATGAGGGCTGACCACTCAAACATGAGGACTGACCATTCGAACACGAGGACCGACCACAAGAGGAAGTCGATCATGGGAAGCGAATCTTCATGCAAGAGGCTCAAAAAGGAAGCTGCCAATGAACACAAGTCAAAGGCCATTTCATTGAAGGATAGGAGAAAGGAGCAAGAAATGGATAAATTGAAGTCAAGGAGGAGTAGCGCTGATGTCGAGAAGGTATGATGAGGTTCATTACTTGTAATTGATTAACCGTTTGTGATACTTGATCATGTTACTTTAAGTGCATCACAATGAGTTCATTTTATTTGCATTGTGATTGAAAATGTGAGGGAAGAAGCAAAATGTTTAAATGCAGCATCTTATGCCATCATCACTATTTGGAATATGGAAGCAGCATTTCTTCAAAGGGCTCGATGTTGATGAAATATGTGAATTAAACTTATAATAAAATATAATATTATAAAATATAATATAATATTATAATAATATAAAAATATATTATTATATTAATGTGTCATTATATAATATATTATACCCATTAATTAAAAAGCACTTAAGTGATATTAATTAACATTAATCAACGGCACGTCTGCACACGACAGCACGTGAACGTTAAGAAGCAAGAGAGGAAGGGGAAGACAAAGAACGAGAAGTGCAGAGGGACGAAATGTCGAAACCCTCCTCTGCCCGGGAGCGTTTACTGCGGCGACGAGTGCATCGAGGCTCACGTCCGGCACTCCGTTCGGCTGTTGCACGGAGAACAGGTTCGAACCCATCGTTGCTATGGTGTCGATGCTTTATTATGTATTATTATTATTGGTTGTTGTTTGTGGTTTTGTTCTTGCACTCCGGTTGTTTTTACCGTGAATTCTTTCGTTCGATGGCTCGGCAGCAGCGGACTTAATTTTAATTAAATCTCGATTAAGCGAGTTTAATGTGCCATTTTAAAAATTACCCGAAGCCTTCGGAAAATGTCCCGAATTAAAATTTATTTATTTATTGTAAGGGATTTTCAAGTTGGACATATTTTTCTAAGCTGATGCCATCCAATCATAATGTCTATTTTGCTAAAACTTGTTATTACTGCATCTAATTTAGCATTTAGTTTTATTTTGAGGTGATGCCATCCACCATTTTGAGGTTCTAATGTAATAATTTCTTCTGAGACTCTGATATGCTGTTGTGAACTGGTAATGCTGCGTTTTCAATAAATTATTTTATTAAACCAATCAAATCAAACTTTTCTCGTTGGAAAGGTCGAGAACGTGACGGAAAGAGTTGTCGTTTTGGATCGAAAAACGGGCAAACTAATCACCGGAGCACTCGCTCCCACAGTTTCAAACCTCCTCTCCTGGATTCAGAAGCACCCCTCATTTGAGGTTCTTCAACCCAAGCAGATGCCAAAGAGTGAGTTCTTTCAAGTTATTCTGACTCTCCCTCAACTATGTGTTTCAATCCAATAAGTCTCTCAATGTTGTTTGTTTGTTTTTGGATCAGGAGTCTTGAGGTCCTCCACAGCAGATGAAAACAGCAGCAAGTCATTGAAGGCACGTCTGATTAAAACATCTTCAGCAACTGTAAGATTTATTACTTTTGATCATTTTTCTTCAGAATGCTTAAACATTTGATTGTATATATTTTTTAAAATGTAACATGATTTATTCAATAATTGTTGCTTTGTCGAAAATCCATAAAATATGCTAAGTTATTATTAATCTCTAAATTGTTAGATTTTGAGCTTTACAACTATTTCCAGTTAGTTTATAAATTTATCAACACATGTGATGTTTAACAATGTCATGAAACTCTCAGAGGAATTGTGATAAGACCAAGAAGAAGAAAGAAGAGGAACCCTGTCCTAAATCAGGCTTTGATTCTCAGAGGCTCAGCATTAGGAGAAACATCCAACAAACTCTTCTCTCAAAGTGAAACGAAAAAATGTTTTCATCGCAATTTCATGTTATGACCTTTATTATTTTGCCAAAATGCAGAGTGACTGAGAATGTGATGATGACGACATCGGAGGTGAAGCACCTTGCCATCGACCTCGAGAACGAACTGTTCGGCAGGCACGAGGCCGTCGACGCCTTTTATCGGCAGCATTACCGAGGCCTCGTGAAACTCTTGAAACATTCGTCTCACGAGGTTGGAAATATTGGCTTTTTGTAGCCGTATTACTTTAGTTTATTTTTTGTATAATGATAATTTCTTTCAATCCATGGCAGATTTTGAATGGTGAAAAGTCATTGGATGATTTTGTGAAGAAAGCTCTTCTGGAGGACGACGACATTCTTTCTACGGTCGGTTAACATTCTGTTCCGTGGTTTAAGACCCCGCTAAAGATGTGGTGATGTTTTGCAGGATGGATCCACAATGAAACACGACCAGCATTTTTACGACATCAACTGCCAGATATGCAATCCCTCCATTGCTGCGGACAGCAAGAAAACCAAGCAGCAAGCCGAAGACAAACAGCCTCTTCTCAACAAAGTTCTCTCGCCGGACGTCACCAGTACGACAGACCTCGACAACACGGATTCGTCGAGTGTTGCTGGAATCAAGGATGACTCTCTGATTCTGAGAGAGGAATTTCAAACAAATTCATGCACGACTCACGTGAATGATGTCCATCGTAAGATGTCGTCGTCATCGTCACCGTCGTCGTCGTCCTCGTCATGCCCTTCAAAGTTTGATCAAGTTTAATGGATGTTTGTAATTTCTCTAATTGCTACTGCTCACCTTGGGACTTTAACTTGCAGAGCCATTGACTCAGAGAGTTTGGTGGACAAAGTGTGGTCGGGACACATGACCATGAGGGACTTGGTTACCATAAAACTAGCTGCCTTCAGGACTTCGGGCTCCATGAAGCTTATTAGGAAGGTGATCTTTCAGTGATCTTTTGGCCTTGCATATTTGGTTATTTAAGGTTTATTGCTTTTGTAAAATCATTTGACATGTCATGTATGTAAACATGTAGAAATACAAATTCATTTCTTTGTCATTAGGATGTAATCGAAAGATGCCATCACATTTGTTGCTTTTATTACCATGAATATTCCAATAGAATTTTCCACAAAATCTGACGATCATGGGAAGAATTGCAGAAGACGTGGTCGTCGACTACGTGAGGACAATGAAAACGACATTCTCATCGAGCAAGGCAGGAATGAGTGGTGCTTCATAATTTAACACAATTTCCAATTTATGTCTCATGTTTCTCAGGAGGTGGCCGTTATCTGCTTCAGCTGTGAGAAAGATGAAACAGATGAAGAGAGCTACGAGACTCTGTTCAATTACCTTCATTCCAGACACAGGTGCGGCGTCATCGGTCCCGTCGGACCGACCATCAAGGACGTCTACGTGTGGCCTCTGCCTTCTTTCAATCCTGTTCCATCCTTCCTCACTCCATTCAATGGGCCAGGTATTAGACATTGTGGTCATTATAGTCATTATTCTTTCATTTACATCAAACCCCAATCACTTAGAATGTTCACTGCCATTAAAATATTTCATTTGTACTTGGGACGAAGGGTTGCATAATAATCGGTCTCCGGAGAGATTTTGATTCAATCTTTTTCTGTTGTAACTAAGAGAAAGAGGGAGATGTTCGGAAGCAAGAGAGTTTTTTGTCAGCACGATATTGAATTTATTATCTTTAACCTTATTGCAACCATCGTCGACATTATACTTCTTGTTCAGGATTGGAGGTGAATCGAGGAAACCTCCTGTTGGGCATCATTGTCCAACATTGTTCCCCTACGAAGGAAGCCTCCGTGCCATTTCTTCTGCCAAATCCTGTCATGGAATCTGTGAGTACTTGATGTATTTGTTGCATTTGCTATTTTCATATTATATTTATTATTTCATAATGTATTATTTCGTATGTTCGTGCAGGTCGGCCAAACGGGTTGCGTTCCTGCGTGCGGCGGTAACGACGAAAGCCGCAACGTGTCGTGTTCGAAACCCAGCCTGCACTGCTACGAGCGCCCTTGACAAGGCTTTGAGCGCTATATAAGTGGTTAACAAAATTCACCTCTGATGCTATGCATATGGCCCTATATAAATGAACTACTTATTGTCTTTATTTTGTTGCTAAGTTAAATAATCTTATTTTCTAGCAGAAGAAGACTCCAGAAACTCACAACAGCAGTGCTGAAGATGATGATGATGAAGGGAATGAAGATGAAAAGGACTACAACATTATCACTGGGGCCATTGGAGATGGTGTTTCGAACAATATTTTAAAACCTGATACCTGCCGTGAAGATGAGAACAACAAAACTTTTGGTTGGCTGCTGACAATATCTCTTGGGTTATCAGTTTTTAAAGAAATCTTTTGATTTCAAATCACCAGGTGCAGAAGAATTAGCAGAGTTGTCGGCACAAAGCAGCATCGTGAAGAACGAGGACGATCGGCCGTACGAACCTCGGACGACTGCACGGGGGAAGAAGTTGCCAAGCAGGTACATCTTGAGATGGCTGATTACTTTAATTAATTTAAAATTCATATTAATTCTCTGAATGGCATCTGCCGCTCGAGATCGTTTTCGATGCGAGATATACAAATAGATTCGTGATTTTATGAGCTCTCTAATAATTTCTTGTTCGTCAGGTGCCCCATGTTGGAAGTGACGAAATACAAAAGAAGTTTGACTCTTTGCTGGAGTTTTTGAACAAAAGACCAGGACCATCTGCTTCTTTAACGGGAACGTCCGCCCGAGACGAACCCGATCGGCGGTCCTCGAACGTCGGCAATTCGAGCCGAGATTCTTCGGAGAAGTCGAGTCGGGTTTCAAATTGCGAAGCGGCCACGGCTGCACTGGCATCTCTGAACGATTTCCTCGAGAAGTTCATAGCTCATAAGAAACGGCAACCGATCGAATCAAGCGATGTTGTCGGCAAAAACCTTTCAAACTTCAAGCTCTGCGAGATCACTAACGAACAGCAACAGCTGATGAAGCAGGCTCTTGAAATGGTGAAAGCAAAATCCAGCAAGAGTCGTTCCGGAGATTCCTGCTCGTCGGTCGGTCGAGTTCTAGTGCCCGGCAACGACGATCATTTCACGAGTGCCAAATATTCTTCTCCCGAGCTTCTTGGACCGGAAAATCATTTTATTCGGCAGGAGATGACTTGGAATGAAGTGCCATACACACCACCTGTGAATCTCCATCCAGTTATGGATCATACTAACGAGCAATCCTGGAGGCCTCCCATCTATCCAGGTCGAGTGCAATCGGTAATTACTGGGACGGTTCTAAAAACTTCTACCAGAGTCCATTGGGATTCGTCCAAGGAGCAAGAGAATACAACAATCAAAAGAGAAACTTTCCTCCAAGATGTGGAAGTAGCAGAGAAAATGTGTTGAGCAGCCATTTTTGTCATCCTGGGGGCACGCCTCGCTCGGACAGGTATCGAAAGGCTGGTAACTTTTCTCAGTTTCATGAGTACAGAAGAATGTACAACAGCAACAACAACAACAGCAGTTTGGTGGATGGTGGAGAGGTCGTGGAAGGTGAAGCATTATTGGCGGATTGACAGTTTCAGGCACGCGTGCTAATGGACGGAGGTGAAGTCGATGTGTTACGTGTCAACATATTTGTCGTTCCACTAAGTGCTTTAAGCAATACCTAGTTTTATAAGCAATGTTATTCTGATGAAATTCATAATTGAAGTCGGAGTGTGTGCTTGCGTGTGCGCGTCTTGCACTTGAGCTAGCTAGAAAAGGTTGAGTTTTATAGCTGTCCTAATTTGCACATCAATAATTTCAAGGTATAATTTTTTTTTAATTACTCTGAAAATAACATTTTTGTTTAGTAAATCATTTATTTCTTTTGTTTGTTCACAACTGCACCAGTGAAATTAAACAATGAACCAAGTCTAGAATTTCTTTTTTGTTTCTGGATCATCTACATTTTCTGAGCTGCGATAAATTTGAATTTATGACCAACACGTCGGTGGGGTTTTGCCGTAAGAAATCCAGACACAAATGATGTACTGCCGCATAATATGAGTAGAACTACAACTTTCGACGAATTCTACTGGTCTACGCCAGGGTGATTTCGACTCATTACTTCGCATTTTTGGCTATTAGACAAACCGGAAATTTGTTTTTTTGTTTTTTTTTTTGAGGTCTCGCAAGGATGTTTGTTTGGTCGAGGTTCCTAAAAATCAATTTTGAAAGTGCTTTACAATGTAGATTGAAAGGCCTCGATCTATGTATTAAAGATGAGATAGAAATCTAATTTTGAGGAGCAAGCTATGTTGGAAATATGTTATTTTTTTAGCTTTTCATGCGGCCCTAACCATTTCAAGAGCCTGCTTCATCAGCTGTTGCTGTTCATTAGAACAAAAGAATAATTTTACTGGGAGTGTTTGGACTTAAGCTCTGCTGTTTACAAAGAAATATTCGTTCGAGTTTAAAGTCACAGCCTTGCTGATACTTAATCATCTCAGTTTGATCAGATGTACCTTGTGAAAGCAACTTGTGTGGACTACATGCGCAACTTGATTCAGACTAAATGATGTTTAATGTCCTTTAGACGACTTTAGGTGATTTGGACGGTTTTCCCGCGACGGGATTCAAATCCGTGCTGCAATCCTGAGAGGAACCATTAATCATTAGACCATGTGGGAGCACAAACGAATAATGAAAAGTGGATAAAATATGTAGGCTAGGTGATGCGGCAGGATGGAGCTTCTAGGGAAAACGGAGAATAGGTTAGATAATTAGGGAGGCGCAGACGTACACTAAGCTCTACTTCACGAGTTATTAATGCTGATTTGTGTCACATCTAAATGTGTATAAAAGACATATTATACACAATATTCATTTATTTTTCAAAACCGAAGGGCAAGCAACTTAACGATAAGTGGGAAACTTTAAAAAACACCAACGTAACCAAATTCAGTCAGCAACAGTTCTAGAAATCTAGAAATGTCGAGTTGATTAACACATCGAAACCTAGAAAAAGTGGTTCATACAACAATGACGTTAAATATAATTATGCCACTCAAAATATAAAATATTATTTTTGTTATTAGAGACAAAATCTGCAACAGCCTCCAGAAAAAAGTCACCTAAACTAAAAACGAGCATTACTCCGAATTACTCTAAAAACACAACTTGATAAACCATAAGTAGCTCCACCCGGGCTACAAAAGGTTTGAGCTTGATGGAACCTTTCCAAAAAGCGTAAGGAAAGGAGTTATGCGGATAACACTGGTCTACAATTTTTTAAAAGTTGTCTGTGTGACGTGTTTTGCCCAAAGAGCCTTTCACTACACAAGTTCGAATTTGTAGATTGCTCGGAGACACTCGAACATAGAAATCTTTATTCAAAAAAAAAAACACAAAACAATAACAATACTATATAAC
>MPNW01000299.1:36874-103571 GCA_011800805.1 Hirudo medicinalis
AGATGGGAAGAAGTAGTGAACAATGAAGGAGAGTACATAATTGATTGAAGTGTTATTATTTTGGTTGTTAAAATTCTTTGAAAAAAAATATTTAAAAAACGGCGGGAACTTATGCAACAACCTAATAAAACTAATTGTCATTGTAAGTTGCTGCTCATTCAACTCGATTCCTCAAATCACCTCTCAATTATTTGTGTGACAATTTATTTCGATATTTTTCTTTAAAAGTTTCATTTTTACTTTATGTAAGTGTTTAATAAGTATCATTTTATTAATAATAAATGTTGAATATGCTATTATTATTATTATTATTATTACTATTATTTTCATTATTATTGTTGTTGTTTTCAATGCTACCACAACAGAACTGAGAGAAACAGAAGGAAACCAACTTAAACTTGTTGATGCTCCTTGTGAGGTTGAGGACCATGAGTTTTGTGTACTCGAGAGCCAACCTCGACACCTGCTTGTCGTCGTAAGTGTGCACCTTCATGCTCTGCTTGGCCTGATTAATTGATTGCTTTGCAAATATTAGTCTCATTCATCGTCGTCATGACGTGCAATAAAACTCACAAATATCATAATATTACAACTCATAAATATCATAATATTAAAACTCACAAATATCATAATATTAAAACTCACAAATATCATAATATTAAAACTCACAAATATTACGATTAATTAAAAATCATAAGAAACGCACATCTTCCAGTTGGTTCTGGAGATCAACGAGTTTCAGTTCGCAGAGATGTTTTGTCTGATTGGCCACGTTGTTCTGCCTCTGAATCTCGCTCTTCACATAACCATGGATGGCGTAAATGTCCAACTTCTGACTGTGACTTGCAGTCTCCACAAACTGAGGGAATTGAGTCAAAGTGGCCACTGATTCTCTGATTGAAATCATTTAAGCATTTAAAAATGATTCCAAATGGCTTTTTTCAAAAGGTTCGTTCAAATGAAAAAATATCAGAACAAAAAACTGATGACACTAAATTTCTTCATTTGGGAGAATTCTGTGAGCATAATTTCAGACATTCATTGAAATAAATTTCTTCAAAGTGTTATCCTTAAGTTTCCAGTTAAGTGTAAAAATACCAAGCATTACTAGTATTCTGGATACTTAAAAGTCACACAAACATCATCATTCAAGGGAAGACAATTAATAATGCATCGATGCACTAGCTGATTCATCATTCAAGGGAAGACAATTAATGCATCGATGCACTAGCCGACCGAAAGAGGCAAACTCGATCAACCGATAGCTTAAAATCGTGCAAGCGACCAAAACCAAACTTATTGAAATGCTTGATGAGGACGACGAGGACAGCAAATGTCATGACAACAGAGTAAGTAGTCTTGAAGGTCACGTAGCAGACGACAAAGAAATAATGCTGCGACTCGATTTTCTCCGAGTTCAACTTGCTGGTGTCCATCTGGTCTGCATGGAGGTGGAATGTCAAAGGTTAAATTAATGTTTTCATTTAATGTTCCAGTTTGAATTTATTGTGAAAATGATTTAATTTCATGATTAATAATGAAATTTGGTGTTTTTTGACAAAAATATCAGCAATTAAATGGCTGTATTAAGAGTTTAGACATCAATCAAATTAAAATCGACCTGATTCTGTGAGGAGGCCAATGAAGAGGATGACCACAAGACACACAACGATGACACACAAAACACCTATCGGAGGTGTCAGGATCAGAATTGGACTTTCTTGGTTCAACGCATATTTTGCAGGAGTCCCTGTCAAATTCCATGCTCGTAAAATGCATCATTATACACCTATACTTGAAATTTATCATGTACAATTCATGTTTTTCTTAAGGTTATAATGCATCATTTGGCAGGATGTTCTCAACAGAGACTGGAAATTAATACTTATTCAATATCGTTTATTCAAAATTCATCAAAATATTACCAACAATTGCAGTACAAGTACAAAAACAAATCAGTCTAATGCCCACTCACTGAGCGATCCATTTGTCTGGAAAAATTCTGAAACAAAAATTTATCAGATATCTAATTTATATTTATCTAAATTGAAACAAAATGTACAAAAGTCTGCATCTCAATAAACACTTAAAAGCAAACCAATATCTTCCTCAGAAAGAATAGGAGCAGGTCTGTAAACTGTGATTTTGATGGTTCTGTGAGTGTCCTGAATGTCGACCAGGAATGTTTTGTTGAAGATGTCGGGTCCTTCCGTGGGAATCGTGAAGAGGAAGTTGAAGGTCGAGGGGCAGGAAACCCCGACGTCGAGGTTAAACAAGGTCACCGACGGGTGCAGAGGGTCCCTGACCGTGACGTGCAACCAACCTGATGTGACAATTAATTAACCGTTATTTTTTATTTTTCATGCTACATTCATTCAAATGATTTAACACATCTTAGTCTAAATCGACACAATAAAATGAGAAATCTGACTTCACTCATAAACATGATAGGCAGCAATGGCAGCATCTCTGCCAAACACAATGCAAGCTGCAGTTTGAAGGGATGCCAGACACAAGATGGCAGGGTTACAAACATGCAGCATGTTCAATGTGCTAAATATTAACATTTCCACATGACAAATGTAAATTAGTTTCAATCAACCTGGACACTTGAGAAGCTCTCCAGCAATAAAGAGGTTCCATTCCTTCTCCTTCCTTATCAGGTCTGCCTTCAAGGTTTGGTCGTCTTTGACGGTCGTTGGGTCAAACACTGCACTCAAGATAGACTGCTCTTTTGGGATCTGTTGAAGCAAAACGACAACCACTTTATTTAAACAAATGTTCACTTATTGACAATCTCATGACATGCAATTGATGTTATTAATTCTATGTGTGACCATGTGGTTTATATTTACAAAACCCATCGACAGCTCATCAATTAATTCCATCCTCTGGTTACCTTCAGTTGAATGTTTACTCTTTTTAATCCCATTTGAATTCATGTCAAACAACCCCTTTGACTTAAATTAAAATTAAACAATTAAAGTGACGGAAATCTCGGACCCTGAGTAGAATGAAAGGCTGAGCAGAAGGAGTTTTGTTGTAGAGTCGATACATTCCGTCCCGGAGCTGGAAGACGTCGAGCTGAGGTTCGGTTTTGAACGAATCCAACTGACCAAGTCCCGAGGCAGACGTCAGTTGCGACATCACCTCAGAATCGCAACTCTTCTGCTCTGAGAAAAAAGCTTTCCTTTGATTTTAAATTGTTTTAATCCTAAACGTTCAATATTTCTGCTTTAAACAATTTGGCCTAATAATGCCAATTCGTGATTTTTCATGATGAAAGTGAGTTGCTTTTGCAAAGCATTCAGTTTTGTGAAATATTCAAGAATATAATTGCCATTGAGACAGAAATATTGAGTCAAATTTAAAAAATTTAAAAGAGAATTTTTTGCAGCCATTCCTTACTCCACGTCTTCTTGCTTATGCCAAACGGATGCTTCGGCCTGACAAAAAGTGTCTTCATTGAAATCGTTCCCTCTCCAAGGTCATGACCTTTGCTCTGATAAAATCCTGCCTTGAAGGTTTTTGATTGAATGTTTCTCTGAATCAAATCAGGCCTGCTTGAAATCTCAGATCCAAATTCAATTGTCAGAAAGTTGTGCCTAAACATTTCAGAAATTGTTTTAGAAATTGTATGAAATGGCAAGTGATTCTTAAGCAAATGAAACAATAACAACATGTTGACCCTCGAATGACAACAAGTTCGAGATGTGGATCAAACACATAATTATAATGCCGAATGCGAGGCAAGGATGTCGAACGATTGACGAGCACATTGAAAACATTAAAAAGCATAAAAAATAACGAAATAATTTACACGGCTTCCGCCTTGTACGGATGCCCCTCGGACTGCGAGTACTTCCTGACGGCTTTGAGAACTCTGTCGTTGACGACTTTTTCTCCGACGCCCTCCTTGTAATGGAGCACTTCGTAACTGATGTCGTAGATCGTGTAATTGGGCACGGGCTCGATGTGGCAGGTAAACGTCGGATCTTCCGATGCAAAGATTGGATTCAAAACAAACTCTGCCATGTTGCCTGTGATGCATCTGAGATAAAATAACAATAAGTATTATTATTATTATATTTATTATTAGATATACTTATTATTATTATAATTATTATGTTCGGTTAAAATAATTATCCAACTGCTGATGCATCCAAAACTTTGTAGCACAAGAAAACTCGTACCAACCTTAATTGCAAGACATTAAATAATGCCAATAATTAAAGAAATAAATTCTAATAATAATCCGTCGTTTTGTAATCCAGCACATTCGAGTCAGATGACAAATATGATTGAAACCTCATTTGCGGACAGTCCCTGTCGTAATAGACCTCACAGTCCTTGGAACAATCCTGCTTGTTGCAGCAGCTGTAACAATACTGGAGTCTCGGGGATTCCCCGTTGTCGGCGTCGTCCGCAGTGATGTTGCATCGGTGGCTTCCGACGTAGCTCTGCATCTTCCTTGCACAATTCTTGAGACACTCGTCACACTTCGTGCGTCTGCTCGCACAACTGACAAATCGATCGCATAAATTTACGAATCAGATGTAAAAGCATAAATCTATTAAATCCATTGAATCTATTGAATCTATTATGCAGCACGAATAATTTCTGGTGCCCGACTTCTTTGAGAATTTCATAATTTCTGTTTTCTAACCTATCAAGTTTTTTGTATTTAAATGTGTGATAAGTACAGTAAATTTGCCTGACCAAATGTGACCATTTAAAGAACCAAAACATTAAAAATAATTCTTGGATTTATTGTTAATTATTATAATAATATAATCTTAGTTGTTAATACTTATAATATTATTACATATTAATACATATCATTATTATTATTTATTATTATAGTTTATTCTTAATTATAAAACGAGTAAAATTCCAACCGACGTTGAATTAACATCGAGAAACGAGGTCGACACTTCATCGAACTTGTTGCTCACAGCAAACTGATCGGTCATGCGAGCGGACTTGACGCACAGAACGCTGGAATCTCTCGAGTTCAAGTCTGGCAATCGACCGCTGGTCATGTAGGTCTTGCACGGTTCTTTGGGGTTGAGAAAGTATCCGATGTCACCTTCACACGTTTCTATGTCGTCGAGGGTCCCGGGGGTCGATCGCTTCTTCTTCTTCTTTTTCTTCTTGGTTTCGTCCTCCAAGTCACAGGTGTGATACTGAGCCTTGCTGGTTACCCCCTTAAACATGGTAATGATGATGATGGTGATTTTGATTTTTTACTGATTCCATGCTCTGCACCAATAATGTAGGAACTTTTTAACATAGGGTCCTGATGCCTGATTAAATGGATAAGACCACATGCTAAATACTTTCATAAGTTGATACTGGAGTTAAATACTTCCATATGTCGATACTCCATACTGGAGTTAATGACTCAGAATGTTTTCATAAACCATAAATACTTTTTTCTCAAAATTAGAAAAGCTGTCAGAATCATACTTTTCATTTAATTGCAAACAAGTAGTTCATTTCAATGCCAAAGTCTAATCAGGCATCATGAATTAACAGAGGCAATCATAATCATCATTAAGAATCACCTCATGAAGGATGAGTGTCAGGTTGTACTTTTCAGGTACTGGATAGGGGCAGTGCTCAAGGAAGGCCTTCATGTCTTCTCGGAGTGCCTCGTTGTCATTTGAGTTCGAATGGTCGACAGCCCTAAACAGGGGAGCCATGTTTGTCTCTATGAAGGTCACCTTGACCGTGAAACCCGAGCCTGGGGAATTCGAATTCAACTTAAGAGAGCAACTTTGATTGGGGGAGTTGAGTCGATTCGAGTCATCGAGGATCATACTTACTTCTTCTGAGAGGAAAGACTTGTTCCATGTGACCCTCGGCCACATGTTGCGTGTTGTGTGAAACCACCTGCCTGACTTCTTTCAAGTCTTCGTACAAGATGTTACCCGATACTACTGGCTTTGGCAATGAACTTATGTCTGTCATTGTGCAAAGAAAATAATGAATCAAACAAATTAATTTATGCGACCTCTCCTCCTCCAATCCACAGAGCAATGTCTATTTTAAGACTCACCCTTGCAGCGACGATTTTGTGGTCCGGCGCAGGGGGTGAACTCGTATTCTGTGTGGCTGCAGTTATCTCTGCATTCTGAAGAACATTCACATTGACAAATAAGTAATAACAATAGAAACGTTATTATTAACAACAATGATGATGATGCCACATCTCACTTGTGCACAAGGTATCATGTGCAGGAGTGCAGACTGCACTGATGAAGTATTTTTCCGAACACCGACCCGTGCATTCTGTAAGTTCAGGCATGCATTGAATACATATGACAAAATATCAAGCATAAAACAGCCTGCTTCAATTCCAGCCATACTCCACATAACACAATTAATCAATAATCTTTATTTGTCAAAAAAGCTATTCCTACCCTTGCAAACTTTTGGGTGAGTTTCAGAACAAGGACTTGCTTCAAATGTTCCATTGGAGCAAGGAACATTGCAAGCTGTAAAGATTGAAGCGTGACAGTTGCGCAGTTGTGATAAGGAAATAAACAAGCACATTTTAAATAAAATGAAAAATAAATGACAAATTTCTTTGCAATATTATAAATAGAACAATCTCAAGTTGGCTCGGAAGGATGCGTGCGTCTGAAGGTAAAACAACGGTCGTAATGCATCGCGTTCGCAACCCCGCACGTCTGCCGCAAGCACCCTCGGGAAGAATTGCTACGTAAATGGTTAGACGACCACACGAAACCCATCGACCCACCTTGGCAGTTGAACCCATCACCAAAGAATCCCTTGGAGCACTCGCACGAGAACTTTCCCTCCAAATTCTTGCAGTTAGCATTCTTGTGGCAAAGAGGCTCCAACATCAAACACTCATTAACATCTGGAGTCGTTCAATGCCATTGGTTGAAAAATGTAAACATTTCTGTAATTAGATGCGACCCACCGACCTTCGCATTTGTGTCCGTCGACCAATCGGTAGCCTCTCTTGCAAATGCACCCTCCAGTGAGAGGGTCGCACGACTGGGCACAGCTCGTCTTCTCGCATTTGTCGTGAGATGTCGCCAAGGAGGCATCTTCAACATCTGTGTGGAATATTAGGTGAAGAATTACATATTCAATTGTTTCTAATGTGATGATAATATGTGATGTAATATAACAATGATATAAAATATGATGATGATATATAATATGATGATGATATATAATGTGATAATGATATATAATGTGATAATAATATATATTATATTATTCAGCGAGTAAGTGAAACCTCCATCACAAGATCTAAATGCAAAGAATGAGATGCGACCAAAGATCCCTTTAAGAGGACAAACTCACTTAAAACATTAATAATAATAATAATAATAATAATAAAAATAAAGATAAATAATAAATAAATAATAACAATAGTAATAGTAAGACTAAATTTATGCCNATAATAATAATAATAATAATAACATAAACAACAATAATAACATCAACAACGATAATAATAACATTAACGACAACAATAATAATAACATTAACGAATTAAAATGAATAAAATAAAATAAATAAATAATAATAAATAATAACAATAGTAATAGTAAGACTAAATTTATGCCAAATGCAAACACTCACACACATGTACAGAGACTGCAGAACCAATCAAATCAAAGTGCACGTGACATCGATACCAACCATAGACATCGACCTGAAGGGCATCGGCTTTAAACTGGTTCGTGACCTTCACCTGGTGCTCCTTTTTGACAAAAAGTTCTGGTCGATACTTGAGGAAGCCGTGCGGGATGTGAACCACCAGTTGGACCCTCGTGCCGACCACGAAGTGCAGAGCGTAGCACGAACAAGCGAACATCAGCACAAAACTCAAAGTGAAGAGGATGCTCGTGTTGAGGCTAAATTACATAAATTACTAAATTACATATATTACATGGAAAAATATGAGCAATTGTCCTCATCAACATCATCATAGTTGTCGTGGTCATCATCAACACGTTGATAATGTTTATCGACATCAACACGTTGATAATGTTTATCGACATCAACACGTTGATAATGTTTATCGACATCAACACGTTGATAATGTTTATCGACATCAACGCAAACGACAAGTTGAACATAATTCACACTTACATTTATTTACCCGACTTTTTTAAGTGCGCAGCCATTTTAATTGAAAGCGTCGGCACTATGGCTTACTATAACATGCGATCAGTTGCCATCACAACCGAAGTATTAATAAAACATGGAGACAAAATACATGAAACAAAACAAAACAAAAAGTTTGTAAATACAAATAAATCAGTATGACCTGCAAAATAAGTAATTTTTAAGTTTGATTTTAAATTGTTCAATTGGTTGTGTCAAATGGATGTTGGAAGGAAGAGCATTCCGTGTCCTGGGTCGCTAACGTGGAAAGACCGATCTCGATGCTTCGCAGTTTTGGACCTGGGGACATCAAGGGTCCTGTTGCCTGAGGATTGCAATGAGGCTCTGCCAAGAATGGTAGAGGAACTTGTCAAAAGATCAGTCAGATACTGAGGGGCATTACCTATGGCAGCACTATAAACTAAGAGCAAAATTTTGAAAGTGATTCTATCTGGAATTTTCGGCCAGTGCAAGTTTTGTAGGAGGGGAGTGACATGGTCCAAGGATCTTCCTCCTTAGATAAGCCTTGCAGATGTGTCTGATTCATCATTGATAATCAATTTACATAAATTAATCATCATCATAGTCATTGTCGTCGTCATCATCATCACTGCATCAACCCAAATATTGTCTGAAAGAAGGGTATTTACTGATAGCAAGTAGTAAACGTACTACTTTGGTGCAGTGGATGGTTGGTTGCTGAACCTGACGGTCGGTCGATCCTCCTTCTTTTGCACGGGAAGTGTGCCCGAATGTTCTTTGCCTGATCCTGACATCACCGTCTTCATTCCCCCTTGTGATCTGAATAATGTGTCCATTCATGAAAAATAAATATAAATTATAATTTTGACATTGATAATGAACAAAAAACTCAAAATATATTTTTATTTAAAATTAGAAATGCCAAATGCCATACTGAATTTTAAAAAAACACCTGAAAATGCATGAATGAATTAACACGCCATAATGAAATTAATTAATAACAACTGCAGAGTCGATAGCAGTGACGAACCTTGCACTACCAGCTCTCCTCGAAGCCACATCCACATCTGCAGCGATCACCGTGACGACGCTTCCGCTGCTGTCGCTTCCCGTACTCGTCGTGCTGTTCGACACGGTGCTGCCGAGCGTGCCGTACGCTTCGTCCGTCATTCGTCCGCTGTCGGAACTCCTGTCCGTGCTGCTACTCGAGGGCGAAAAACGGTGGCCGAACCCCGTCCCTCCTCCTCCCTCGTTGAGAATCGTCGACCCCTGCTGTTGCTTCGTCCTCCTTGCAAACGAGGGGTCCTTGCTTCTGGCACCGCCTGGCACGAAGTGATCGTCAGCGCTCAGTCACGGAAATCCACAAAGAATACAAACTCGCGATCGTGGCGTATCGGACGTCTTCGGCAGCGGTTCTCGGTCTTCCGAAGGAGTCGAAATTGTCGGCCTTCTTTGGGGAAGTGGGAGCAAAAGTGACTGTCGGCCGCTCATGTTTTGTCGCCGAATCTCCCTGCTTACCTGGAAAAATTTTGCACTCTTTGCATTCACAATTTAAATTAATAATAGCACATTACAATGTGTTTGCATTTTAAATAGTATCAAGTAATTGATTTTTATAACAATATAAATTTAACAATGTAACCATATAACAATGTAAATAATAAAAAATATGAAATTTAATGCACTGATAAAACCCTAGGTTATGGTGCACAAGCTCGTGACAGAAACTGAACAAAATAGAGTCCACCTAACAAACATTCATCTCAAAAATAAATTTTGAATCATCCTTTTTTCATGCATCTTGCAAATGAAATCATAAGAGGTTATATCCTGATGTGGATCATTCCCATACCTGGATTTACACATTTCCTCAGGGATCTGAAATCGACGGCATCCACGGGCGGATCGACGTCGGGGCCGGTCAGGGTGACGTACTGAGAGCAGCCCTCGATTAGAGAGGACATGTTGCCTCTTAACGTGCCTCCTTTCGTTCGAACCACGTCCGGTATGTCGCCATGACCCGAAGGGTCTCTCCTCTGCCTCAAACTTCCACCCTTGTCGTCCATGTCGTACCTTTCGGGAATGATTTAAGAACGATCGGTACATTCGAGAATCGATCCTTTAAGAAAACTAAACAATAAAAAAGGCAAATGTAGTTGCAGCAACATGATGTGCTTTCGAAATATCAAATTATTCCTGGAATTATTAGAATTATAATTTAGACGAGACACCACGGAATTAAACTACCATGGAATTAAACTACCACGGAATTAAACTACCATGTTTTTTCTAGAGAAATTCTAATCAATAAAATACCTTAAACACAAACATTAAAGATGATTATTACAACAACAAAACTTGATGACATGTTCTTAAGATCCTCATATTTGAGGTTAAAATGATTTTAGTTGGCAATTAAAAATAATCGATATAACATAGATTCGATTTGTTAATAAACCGCGACCTCTTCTCGGTGCCTGCAAGTCTGATGTACTGTCCACCCTTCTTGGAGCACGTCGGAGGATCCATGCCTTCCACGAGGATGCAAGAAACCGATTGGACGGAAGAATCGCTCATCGGAGTCGCCAGCGGAACTGGCAGGGAGGAGAAAGTCTCTAGCAAACAAGCGATGTTTTATGTTTTGTGGTGGAAATTATTCACTAGCAAATGTCAACATTCAAGTGAAGTACTGATCAATTTATGTTTATGACTGCATGACATCATTGCGATGATAAATTATTTGCAATCATCATCATCATCATCATCATCATCATCATCATCATCATCATCATCATCATACAAATGACATTTTATTATCTCAAATCATTGGAGACACTGAATACATTAATATATTAATTGATATATTATTGATACATCAAAGTTTGTTTTTTTTCCAGTGTAACACTTCATCTTACTGATTAAGTGCTGAATGTGCAATTTGAAAGATTATGAACATCTATCTGTTCATGCACAATAAGCCCAAGAAACCTAAAAAAGCCAATACGAGAGAACCAGCAGTACATATGGAAAGGTCAACGATGCATAATTTTTTCCTGGAATTATGGAATATCATATAAACTTTTTTTTTGAGTGATAGATAATTTGCACCACACCAATCAGTGTTCATGACGCTATGCATATGTACAACGTCACTGCCAGGTATAAATACATTCGTATTATCGGCAAATAGTAGAAACTCCAAAATTTCGGAAGAATTGAGAAAATCATCAACGTAAACCAATAGAATAGAAGAGGACCTAACACAGAACCCTGTGGTATGCCCAAAGTAACAGGTGCAGAGGAAGATGAGAAATTATTGCACGAAACTAACTGACTCCAACTGTTCAAATAACTCCGATACCAAGATAAACATGCGCCCCTGATGCCATGGTGATGTAGCTTATCAATTAAAATTTCATGGTTGACAGTATCAAATGGCTTAGCAAGATCCTAAAAAAATGCCTATTGTAAGTTGTCCCTGGTCCAAGGTATCAGAGATCTAGGAGCATAGGAGTGAAATAAGCATATATGTGGAGTGGCTTTGATGGAAGCCAAATTGGTTCTCCTTAATAACGGAGAATTTTTCTAGGAATGAAGTAGTTCTGTTATACACCGTTTTCTCAAAGAATTTAGAGAAATATGGAAGGATTGATTTGATTGGTCTGTAGTTCTTGATATTTTCCTTGGAATGAGATTTATGTAGAGGAATCACTTTTTAAATTTTTAGGGCATCCGGGAGCATACGAGAATTGAACAAACAATTTATTATTGCCGCTAGAACACGGGCAATTATTGGTGTCACGCCGGTAGCCTATGAGCTCACCGTCGCGACTTGTGCGAGCGATTCTTTTGTTAGCATGGAACTTTATTTTTAACTTTTCTTTGTTCAAGCCACAGGCCTGGCGCATAATCATTATCATCAACTGTACATATATAGGCCAGCACAGAGTGAGGAGTCGTAGTAGTCGGTCGTCGCAGCAATGTCGTTATATAGTATTATTATTGTTGTTTTGTTTTTTTTATCGAATAAAGATTTCTATTGTTCGAGTGTCTCCGAGCAAATTTACAAATTCGAACTTGTGTAGTGAAAGGCTCTTTGGGCAAAACANATATAGTATTATTATTGTTGTTTTGTTTTTTTTATCGAATAAAGATTTCTATTGTTCGAGTGTCTCCGAGCAAATTTACAAATTCGAACTTGTGTAGTGAAAGGCTCTTTGGGCAAAACACGTCACAATTGGCACCAAAATTTTCACAAGAGTTGGGTTATTAAATAGTTACCTTGGAGAGATTCCATTTCGAATTTATCTCTTCGATGGAGTGGTTTTGGTGGAGCGGGAGTTTTCTTAGGAAGAGTTTCATTGAGGTCGTCCTCACTGGAAACACATGATTCGTCAGTTTGAACCTGATGCTGGGGGTTCTTTATGATGCGCTTCTTTGCTTTGTTTTGGGATTGCTAATCAAATATTTATCTTGGCTGTAATGTTTGTTTTAGCAGCATGATGTAATTTTATTTTTGAATTATCAAATCTAATTTAATTTATTTTAAAAAATAACGTAATTGCTAGAAATTAAAGCAAATTTAAGTCGATGAATCCGAGAAATACTGACCGAACTACTCTGACCAGAGTGCGAAGGTACGTGTCCATCGAGTAAGGGTGCCTGTGAGGAATCTTAGGAAGGATGAGTTTTTGATGATGAATTAAGATATTGTAGTGGACTTGAGTGATAACATCATCACCATCATTGTCATCATCAGTTTATTCAACCTATCATAATAGGTTTGCATCCACACAGCTATTCAAGCCAAAACTGATGGAGACATTTGTACATGAACGCCACAAGGAAGTTTTCGATTTCCTTCGTCGGACCAATGAATCCGTTCCAATTAAATGATTCTTTTACAAAGTTCAAAGTTCACTTCTCAAATGAAGCAACTGATCATTTCATCTTCAGCCACGTTTTTAGAAAGATTTAGAAGGATTAGCAACAAGTACCACTAAAATTTATGTTGGCATCATCATCAACCCAAACATTAATGTCATGACTAATGTAACCACATCATCAGCATAGTTTAACATGCAAGCAATTGAATCCTCACCTGGACATGGAGTTTTGTCGTCTTCATCAGGTTTCCTGCACATCCTCCACCAGCAGACGTAGATGATTGAACTCAGGAACGAAATGAAACTGACGGCAGCTATGAACAGGCCAACATAATAAATCAACAAAGAATCAGGAGGTGGATCCACATGGAACTGAAATAAAATATTAACCATTCAGAATTTGAAGTATTTTTAATAGTGTCTCAAAGTTAAGAAGTACCGAGTCATCAGTAATGTGCGATAACACTTTACTGATGAGCTTATTAGCATAATAATGTAAATAATTGGTAATTATTGGTATAATTCACAATCGCATCGGCAGTTGCACTGTTAACGCTTATGATTGTGATTACCATAATTTTTTAAACTTTAAATTACTGCTTAATTATCATCACAACTATATTTCAAACCAGATGAAAGAGTAGTGATCCTTGATACTCTGTAAAGTTGAACCAAACTTTGGACAAGTCCTGCACTGATGGTGCAGTTACATTGACTTCTATTTTCATTTTGTCAGATGGAACAAAAACAACTGAACCCTGGAGAAAGGGCCAATTTATCATTTTACTAATAATATTTCACTAAATAATAATATCAACTCAAAAACATCACCTTGTAATTTGATCTTATGACCAAATATTGAGCACGACTAGTGTCCATATTTTCGGGTAAGTCGAGAAGGACAAATTTTGACGCCAAAAATTCAGCATTTGAATCCATCGTTGCTGAAGTGAAATACTCCGTGATTCCAAACACCACAATTAAACTGATGAACGTTCGAGAACGCATTCTAACCAATGTTTCAAACCAAATAATAATAATTAAAAAAAAAACAAAGAAAAATTGCTTAATCGCTTTTCTCAGAGGCGTTCTCCATCCTGCGTCGCATCTCGACTCAGTACAACATAACAAGCGCCAACCTCAAAGCTACTGAAGCAGAGAGGAACGCTATCGATTTCCCCTCGTCTGTACACTCTAACAAAGGCTGTTCAAAGGTGTGCGTACAGTGGAACGTGTTTATTATTTATTATTTCATATTTATTGGCCTTTTATTTACGCAAATCTTAACAAACATTTTGTTTAAACACCACTTCGATTCCGATCCTGGCTTTCGAAATTACTGAAATTGTAAATAAGATGAATTGGTATTGATAACTACTATGCCCACTATTACTATGGAGACTTGAATTTCCTTAAATGCAATGATCAAAATGTTTAAAAGGCGACTTTTAATTTAACGAAAAGACCCCCATTTGCCAATTCTTGAGAGGTAATGAAATTTCCACAAAAAACAATCAAAACTGTCGCTTGTCTGCTTAGGTTGCTTGAGGCAAATATCCCTAATCCGGCTTAACATATATTTATTCAGTTATTTCATAACGCGGACGATCTGGACTATATCAGAAAGTTGTGAAACAGAAAGTAGTGAGAAGCCAATCCCAGCCATTACCCAGACATTATAGCCAATGTCCGATTGCGATGATTTGCCCTAATGTAGCTTAAATAATTCTACCTCCTTAGGGATGGTTTTTATATTTAGTGCAGCTTTTCAACACAGTTTTCCACTCATCACAGGAAAGACAAACAAGTCTGAACGATAACGATTGTTTATTATTTAAATTCACTTAAATGCACTTTTAAAAATAGTATAAATTGGGTAGCATCTTTAAAGAGAAGTCTTTTCACAAAAAGTCAATCTCATAACTAAATCAAAGTTGTTAGGCATGTACAAGTTTGATTGTTCGAGAGCCGTTCTTCTATTTGTAAGGCTAATCTAATATGCTCACCAACTAAACCGAATAGTAAAATTAAAAAAACAAAACAAAATGATTTACTTCAGGCATAACTCACAACAAAAACCATGGTTCATCACAAACTAACCATCAACACAAACGCCACAAATAGGCAGTGATTTCTAATACTCTGCAAATACTTTGGAATAATCAGCATTCAATCCCAACTGAACTGATGCTGCCAAAATATAAATACGAATTTTGGACATAATTTCAAAATTTTCTGCTCGAAAAAAGGTTTTTTTTAAAGCTTTGAAGCTGATGTAGAGAAAAGAAACCAAAAGAAGTAAAAATATTTAGAAATTTTAGACTAGAATCCTGCAATCTGACCATTTAGTATTAAAAGGTCTGCATCTGAACAATGTAGCAGCAACAACAATAATGATCATAACTCCAACAAAATCAAGAATAAAAACTTCAAAAGCTCCTCAATGCTAGCAGAGGAACCATCTAATTGCATGTACGAACGTATTGCTATTTGATGCTTGCAAATATCAACCTATGCTACACAAAGTTGAATCTAGAAAATCCTTTGCAGTACTGATAAGCAGTAACAACCGAAGATAAACATCAACATACAAATCCAAGGAGTACATGTGAGTTGTGCAATTCAGCAACTGTGAATCCAAACAAAAAGATGCAAATGCAGCAGAAAAAAACAAAAAGAAGCCAATGTTCTCAAAAATAAATGAATTCCTGTACAAATTAATTGATAAAAATTAAATTAAATGAGTTGAACTTCGATCGATCACGAGGCCATCGGGGGGGAAGAGGAAGGAAGAATTGTCGATGAGTAGGAAGAGGAATTCCTCGAGGGGCTTCGAAACGAGGGGAAGGGTGTCCAGCGTGGTGACGTCGGGTCTCATGAGGGTGGGCCACCAACAAATGGACAGGTTTCGAACATCCATCGAGGTTTCACTCTTGTGATGAGACACCCTGCACATTAGTTCAATTCATTACCATGAGTTTACTCATTTGTAACAGTGGTAATTATACTTGAGATTAATTTAATTAATTACAAATACTGCATCAAAATGTCTTCATTGTGTTGCACAACTTTTACAAATTAAGACTTTAAGAATTACTGACAACATTAGCATATTAAGACGAGCAACAAAAATCGAAATCATTGTCTAAAATAAAAATAAGCATTCTGTTCATACCTCTGTATGTGCTGAGTAATGCACTTGAGTACCATGTAATTGACCTTGGGAAGGTTGAGTAAAATGCCTCGAATCATGTTCAATTGGTCTGCTTTGTTGATGTAACCTAGCGAAGTGACATGCACCATCATGGATCTTATCGAACAACACTTCCATCCTTTGTTCATTCAACCACGGTCGACCGTTACACTCACCGATGGCAGCTTTGATCGGTCCGTAGAATTCCTGTGGAACTACAGGGACTGGCAAATCTTGAAGGAAGGTCTTTAAAGCCGTTGCCACGAGGTTCACGGGCAGATTAAGCTCCAGAAAGTCCATGGATGGATCTTGTTTAATAATAAGAGTAACATTTAATTTTACACGTTGCACCAGCAAGCCACATTTAACATCCACATATCTCTATTTGCTAAGCTCTTTGAATCAGGGTCCAGTCATTTATAAGATGATGCCAACAATGTCGATGATGAAATAAATTTCAAACGACTTTGTTGATGATGGTGACAGAGTTGATGGTGACAATATTGATGATAAACCAAATTTCACCTTCTTCAAACTTCCCCAGAAGCTCATTGACGTGAGCCTTGTTTCCCGAGACCCTGTAGATTCCCTCACACGTGGCCCCGTGCAACTCGATGTAATGCAAACATTTCTCGACGAACAGCGGGATCAGGTTCTCCTCCGACTGACACAATTCTTCCAAACCTTTTGGATTCTTCTCCTTTCTGGATTTTCCTGGAACGTGAAGTTGCATTCGCCGTTAGATTCGAACGTGAATTCACCGACAACATTAACATATTAATGTAATGCTAGATTATGCAACCGATGCTCTCACTAAATCTGCACACCACTCTGAGAATTATTAGCAGAGTACAATTTGTTCACCAATGCAAGCAATTTAAATAAAGCCCTGCTGAGTTCAAAGCAGACAACGTTTTTTAAAGTATCATTGGTGTAATGATGCACAACAACGATGCACAACAATGACTGGCTTTAAAAAATTGATTTTCCTGTCAGTGGTAATATAAATTCTAGTGGTTTAAAGTGAAATGGAGACTTATTTAAGCAAAGCATGCAGAAAAATGCAATACTCACGAGGCTATTGCAAGTTAATAGGAAGCATGCCAGGAAGGATGGCAAACATCCTCAAACAACAGCCTTACACGAAGACATTGTAAATTACGACATCGGTGACGTTATTCAAATCTACTATCAATTTCTAACCAAACGTTGAAGGCAGTCTAGTTGATTTTGAGCTTTTCGAGGTGTTGTTGTTGTTGAGACCAATCAAATTCTTCCATTTCCAAGGTCCTCCCTCTGATTCCTTTTCAATTTTTGTTGACTTAAAAGAAATATAAAATGTAATTAGATGAAAATAAACGAATAGATGAATAAATTAAATGAATGAACAGATGAATAAATCAAATTAATAAATTGAGGAAATGAATTTATATAACAATGGATGATACTCCACAATAAAGAACTTAGCAATTAATGATGAGTAATTTAAAAAAAAATGGGTCAGCCAATTCTCGAACCTTATCAAAGTCATCCGAGAGCAAATCCACATTTGACCTTTGACCTTCCTGTGGTGTGAACTGAAAGACTTTCCTTTTTGACTTGCGAGGTCCTCCGAGGATGACGAGAACTTCCTCCTCGCTTTCTTCTGTCGTGCAGAAGTCTTCATCTTGGTTGGTGCATGTAATTTTAAATTACATTCATTCAAAACATTCATGCTCACATTTCACAGTATTCTCATTTTCATTCTGACATTTACAAACGAATATTATTTTGAACTTCATCACAACATTGCCATAGCCTCTGCGTGAATAACCTCTATTGCTATAACCTCTGTTTATATAACCTCTGTAGGTAAAACCTCTGCTGCTCAGTGGCACACCCAAAGGGGTGGTTTTAGGGGTTCTAACCCCCATTTTTAAATAACTTTGTTAATTGGTTTTAATTATCAATATTTAACAAATATTATTAGCTCCCATATAATAAAACACTTCAATAATATTTAAATAGAAAATATTGAACAAATAATTAATTCAAAAAATATTTTTGGGTTCTCATCAAGCAGATGTTAACAATGAATATTTTAATGGACAGTCATAAGTAAAAACTCTTGTTATTCCATTCATAGATTCTTTTCTGAAAAGTAAAAAAGTCTTGTAAAAAGGAAAGATTTTCAAAACACAAATTCTTTCTGGTGTGATTCCAAAGTTTATTATCAACTGATCCAAGTCAGCTTAAAGATCACATTCTGGAAAACTGTAATTCTTTGGTTTTGTTCTACCAAAATTATTATTTCTTACCGAACTCATTGTCGAGATTAGACTTTGGTACAGAAGACTTGAAAAGGATGAATCGCCAAAACACGTAATAAGTGTTTTACAACATTATAAAGATGACAAGATGTCAAATGTATTAGATGTCAAATGTATTAGCAATACTGCCCGTGTCTATAGCACAGAATGAAAGATCTTTCTCTATGTCATGTCGTTTAAAAACCTAATTGAAAAGATGAACATCTGAGAAGACATTAAATGGTTTAACTCTTCTGTATTTGTATAGAAACTTGACACCAATAATGGAATCAATTCTAGATAAAATGGCTGGAAAACAAAGAAAATTGGGCATTAATTTATAACTAAACCTGATCTAAAGTGCTGTTTTGACATATTTGAAACTGTTTATAATTTTGAAATAAATTTTAAATTAGTTTATGTCTTGTTTAATGGACAAATTTAATGAAAAATGGTTCATTTAAATTTAAAGAATTGGTGTTTAGCACAACCTTAGAAAAATCTCTGGAAAGATAAAAATGCAGAAAAATGGTGTTCAAAACATCAAAACAACCAAAACAAATTCTGGGTGCACCACTGCTGTTGCTGTAACCTCTGTTCCTATAACTTCTATTGCTATAACCTCTGTTCCTATAACTTCTATTGCTATAACCTCTTTAGGTATAACCTCTGCAGATGTAACCAATGTTGCTATAATCTCTGTTGTTATAACCTCCATCGCTAGCACAGTAAACAAATTAATGGATGACGAGAATAAAAGCAAGAAATCAAACCATCTTTGGAATTTATGGAACCATCGAATGATCTCGACTTTGCCACAAGTTTCTTGCCGGTCGTTCGTTCATTCATGGCTTCAATGGCTGCCATGTTCAGGTAGGTCGGATCATTCCTCGAGAAGCTTTCCGATGAACTGTTGACCTCATCTGCCGAGTGCATTTATCGCTAAATCAATAAAGTGAATGATTTTCAAACTATCGATTAGACAAATTTGCAGTTATCAATAATTTGTAGACAGCTGAATAGAAATACATAAACAAAGTTAAAAAGTAATAATTCTTGAAATATGCAAACTTGAGGCAGGAACTCTGATCCTCTGAAGTTTACCATGAGGAAGTGCACCGACGACGGACGCATACAACGAGTTCTGTCCAGATCTCTCCAAGAAGTCCTAAATTGTTTGATTGCATTCGTATCGAGTGCCACCAATGGCGACCGACATCTCAAACAAACATCAAACAAACATCGAACAAACATCAAACAAAGGCGACGCCGAACATGCGACACGAGAATCGAATCTACTCGAGAACAGGCACAAGTAATCGAGAGGACGTCATGTTACAAACAGCCTATCTAGAAATATGAAACCAAAGTCAAACCTAGATGAATGAATGCAGAAATATAACAGATTATAACAGAAACAATGATGACAACAACTAATGGAATGTAAGAAGATCAACAAATAGACATAATAACAGCAGCAGATGCTGAAAATGATGATCGAGCTGTTAAACACCAAAGTGACATCTTTTGACACTTGCTTACCACAATCACCGGCTGATTCCAATAAAAACATTGAGTCAACAAAATGCTTCCAAAGTCGATCGACTCTTTCCTTCAATCTCATTTAAGACCACTCGACGGTCGCGAAAGGGTTCCGAACGAGATCCCGTTTCGATGCGTCGAAAGTGCAAATAGTGCAAAATAATTTAAAGTAATTCGTAATTCTAAATAATATCGACGTAACAAATTATAAAATTTTATCGTATTAAATAATTTAATATTAATAACAAGCATCTCGAGGTTACTGACAGCCGGTTGGGCGTACTCGGCGATGTCGACGGGTTCGGGGGTCGCCAGAGGAGCCTCGGGGTTGGCGGGACTTTTCTTTGCGTTCGAAGTGGCCTGAGTTTGTTCAAAGGAAAGTCTTGCATTTATTTGCTTATTTAAGTTTCAAAGAACAAACATTTATGCACTTGGGCATGTAAGACTTTCATATTTTATGCTCAGATCTCAAATGAGTTATTATTAATAAATAAGGTAATTATATTATTATTGCAATTATTATTAAATATGATAGTTATATTATTATTATTTCAATTATTAATAAGGTATATATTTGCAGTGAATTAATATCAGTTACCTTATTCTTAAGGAGTTTTGAAAATGTGTATCTCTTTTTCCCCTCACTGGAATGACCTGTTAAGAGGATTTTACATTCATAATCTTTAATTATGGAAAATACCATTTCTGCACATTTATTTATAATATTCCTTCCCATTCATAAAGTTCCATTATATGTTTGTCATATGTCTTATTCATAACTTTTGGCATTATTATTATTATTATTCAAATAGCAAAACATTAAAATTAAATACGATAATATTTTAATGAGCTAATTAAAATAGAAATTCAAGCCACCAACTTGCAGCGGAACGATTCTTTTTTGAAGTTTCTGAGATTTTATAAGGTTGCAGGAGGTGCGCGGTGTCGGTGGATGCAATTTCACTGTAAACGTCGTCCGCATTGTCGGGGTAGACGTTCGATAAATCCATCGAGGTGTCGAATCCTCCGTCTCCGTTTCTGTAGTTGCCGGACGACGGATCGGATTCGTCGGCACTGCGGCAGAGGCAAACGTCCCGAATGACATTCGTAATTCGTGAATATGCGAGAGTTCAAATGTCACCTGCTGCTGGCCTCACTCCTGACATCGAGGGGAGCGTATCTGCAGGGCAGTGCTGCCGGCGGTCGGTTCTTCATCTTCTCGCTGATGGAGCAGTTCGCGCTCATGTTGTACGACTGTTCGGTCGACGGCTTTCGATTCAAGCAGATTTTAAAGAAAGGAGCGTAAGTCCCGACTGCAAGGTTGTAACAATTCGGCCATTACTCGCAAGTTAAGTTTGATCTATCGGATAATTGCATGATGAATATTCATTAACAACTGCAATGATTTCAGGAAAAGAGACGTAACAACAAACAGACTAATAATGTCTGCCACAATCCTCGGCAAAGATATAAGATGCTTAATAACGAATGTCTCCATTTATTAAATTTATTTATTCATAAGTACAAAATAATGAAACCATCATCTCAAAACATTGAAACAACAAACAAAACCAACTTTGTTGTTCAAAGTTTGGAGCTGTCATGAGGAATATGGAGTTGGTGTGGGAAGCAAACATGCTCCCCTCGCTGAAGAGGTGCATTTGGATGATGCTTCTTTGGTCGAGCGACGCGACCACGCCGTTCGCCTCCGACACAGCCAGGATCATCGTCGGAATGTTCCTCGCTTTCGAGGCAAAAGCCCTTAAAACAATTTCAGAAGATTCTCAGACTTAATTAAAAAATATTTAAACGGACTTGTTTATTCTCAAACTGAATCCATATTACTTGAGGTTTGACAATGAAGCAATCCTGTGTGCGCTGTAGACGAGAATCCAACCGTGGAAAAGCGTGGAAAGAAGTTTCGAAGCCTCGTGATAGGACGAACAAACGACCTCGACCTTGTGCTTCCTCTCCTCCAAATAAGCAATCAGGCTCAGCGATTGGCTGTCCTGGTGGGTCACATGACATAGTTGATGGTTCAGCAGAGGTGAGAGAGGCAGGCTCATCTTGAATGGATCCCCACACATGAAGCACATGAGTATCCTGACGATCATCAATGAGTTCTTCCGTGTTCATAAATATCGAAGCCTCGCTCAAAGTTACCAGAAAAATATAAAGTAAAATTTATTGTAATTCATAGATTGAAGCATAAACTATAACTCGATCAAAAACCATTTCGATCGGCAAATGAAAACGAGGCAAAAATAATAATAATATATCACGATTGCAGCCGTTTTGTAATAAAAATTAAATCAGATTAAAATAAACTTAGAAAACTAAGACCAAACCATCAAACGCAGTGAGTGGTAATAGCAGTAATAACCACAAACAGTTATCAATCTTCAACCTTAATTCGGACTTGAGATTAGTCGACAGCTGCCAGGAACTTCCCAAGCTCGCCTTGTGCTTGAGCAGGGTGACCATGGTGTGCAGGGCGAGACCCACTTGGTCCTTGTAAAAGAACCTCGACGAACCCACCATCATGCTCGAGGGGATGTCCACAAAATGGCAGTTCAACCTGAGTAATTTTAATGCAATTGTCGATGTCGTGTTGTTTATAAAGTTCTTTTACAAACATCAAGAAATCAGTTTAGGAGAAATACTAAGTAACCGATTAACATAATTAATTTCCAATTTGAAATCAAAGCACTATTACCAAGTATTATTATTAATTATAATAGTCACATAATTGCAGCACTGCTTCAACCTGTTGGCCAGTGCTTGTCCCTGCTCCCTCAGCTGAGTGAGTTCCTCCTCATCGATGGCAACGTCGTGCCCGAGGATGACGACGAAAGACAGACTTTCAACGGAAACCCCGGGAGTCGAACACGAGCCGAGAAGTTGGTTCAAGTGCCTCTCGATGCACATCAGCGACGAAAGAGAATTGTAGGCACAAAAGAAACCTGTTCAAAGTTTTAATAATTAAAAACATGGCAACCAAAGATTCGAAAACTTAAATTTCTAACTCTAAGGTTCAAAAACTTTCTGTGCAAAAAAAAAGGTTCTGTGCAATCATCTGAACTTAACGAAACCTCGACAACCGACATCGGTTGCATCACGAAAGGAGTTTACTCGAAGGCAATAAATAATGACGAAGGCACGAGCGACATGGCAACAACGTATTACATCCGATGCAAGCACAGTGCTCGACCACCAGCTTTGATCATCGACGACATGAATGAATAAATGAGGACATTTACATGATGAGGTGTTATACTAATATTAATAATAATGTTAACACAAGTTGTGTATTGCAGTTGCAGTTGTTGTAGTTGTATAAGTTGTGTAGCAACAACTATTGATATAAAAATGTGTGGAGCATTTACAACGCACACAAAATAAGAATGAAATTCTGAACTTATTAAATGCACGCAAAACAAATGAAATTCCGATGATACGACACCTTGAGGGTAGCTGGAGAATGTCTGAATGTTTCCAGCATTGAGTGGAAAGACCACAAGGTCTATGGACACCCGTTCACCATCAATCACACTCAGACCACCCATGGACTGATCCTGAAGTAATGATTTAATGTAATGATTTACTTGCATTTATTTACTTGTTGCAACTATTTAAACATCCATCCAGTTTTACAAATAATTGAAACGTTCCACGTAGTGGTCGGTAAGAGCACCGTGATTTCTTATGACAACTTTTGACCGAATTACTTTTTATTTTCTTAAACCAAAATTCGGAAATGTTATTCGATTTAGAAAGCGCCATAAACTTGGAAATTTGCCTTACAATATGGCAATAAATTCAAGAACTACACGTTTGTTGCAATCTTTAAGTTACCTGTGATGTAAGACAATAATAAGGGTTCCAAATAATTTTATTAAACCAAATAAAGTGACATTATGATGCATTCTGTGACTTCTTTTCTATTCGATTCCATTGATGGCTGAAAATCCTCTCCATAGGTGTTATCTCTGAATTTCCTGCTGCAATGAACTTCTTGCTCCATCTCTAAATCATGCCAATCAGTAAAAATCATAAATGTTAAACTTTGTTTCATCTACAGACCTCCATTTGTCTCCACAACCAATCACATGTTTTGCCTGTTGCAGGTGATGCTGTCTGTGCTCTTTCTTTTGACAGCATTGATACTTCAATATTTTGCTGTTTCTAATGCATCCTGACACTCTAGAACACTGTTGCTCACTTGCAAATTTAATGATGGACAAACTCGTTCAACTGAAAATCCACCCCTTGAAGACTCTCGAATGAGATTTTGACGTTCCTTCTCCAGAGTTTTGGCTCTTTGGTTTCTTTCTGCATTCCACTGGATTTATCTCAACAGTTTTAGAGCAATCGACCTCATTGGAAATCATCTGACCTCTTTCTTGGTCATTCAGTCTTGCCTTCTTCCCCAAGTTCTTAGAGGTCAATCAACTTTTAATGTGTTCTACTTGACGTACTTTTGTGTAGCTAATGAAATATTACACACTCCCTCCAATTGACCCCCCACAAATAATTAATTATGCAATTACATGAAACCAATTTTAAAAATATGTCAATCAAACTGGCACACAGATTTGCATTACTGTTAAAACTGTAATAAATTTGTTTTCAAGTTTATTATAAATATCATACTGCTGCTTAAATTATGCAACCATGAAATGTATGAAATTCAGATTTAGGAAAGTTATGAAAAAAGTGGTGCTCTTAAAGATGTGCCAACCACTGCAGATTATGTACAATTGTAATTAAAAATGCTTGAAATTTTATTAAACATAACTTTTGTTATGCTCTCACTGCACTCAATATTTTATAAATTTGAATCAGAATCACATTCAATGCTGCTGAGAAATGGAAAGTGAAACTCACCATGATTTCCTGTTGAAGTTGAAGTGCCAAGGCATGTTCGCTGATGATTGCAAGATGCAATCTTTCTCCTTCGGAACATCCGTCCAACAAGTTCACATTCATCCAACTCTGATCCCTGACCAAACACATTTCCACAATTCATTGCAATCAGCACAATAACTAGAATTATGTAATAGCAATCTGGTAATATCAAAAGAGATTATTCTCCAGCACATTAACATAAACCAACTTAGAAGTTATAATACACTTATCTCAATGAAAGTATTATTTCTTATTAGTCTTTAAACCATCATCATCATCATCATCACCATCCTCATCACCATCATCATCATCATCATCATCATCATCATCATCATCATCATCATCATCATCACCATCACCATCGTCATCAATATCAACCTGGGTCGTATCCTGCTCAGCAAGTTACTGATGCCAATCTCAGCGCATGAATCCCTGAAGGGACAGCTTTCTTTGGATGAATGTTGGATGAAACCAAAGTGACTCAACAACATGCTCTTCCTGTCATCATCCATTCTTGACATATTTTTGTGCCTGTGTTTGTAAATAATTAACATTCAAAATAATAATAATAATAATAATAATAATAATAATAAAAATGAATTACAACTTAGTTGAAAAAGAATTATCTATCCATCCATCCTATTTATAAACAAACCCAAATACATATTACCTGTAAGCTATTACAGGTGTTAATCCACCTCACCTGAATTCATTTTGTAGCTTCTCTGAGACCTCCTTGATGTCCTCACTTTGAACAGAACCTCTTTCAAACCTCATGAACAACTCTGCATTCTCAAACAACAATTCCTGGAAGTCCTGTCTTGCATTTTCCTGTGAGGAATATTATAGAAATAAACTAACATTATTAAAGCAATATGTACTTAAAAAGCGATATTTTCAATAAAAACACAATGACTTAGATTCAAGTGAGTCGAGTTACAACATCTTAGATGCATTAAATAGCAGATAACCTTTATAACCGATCAAATTGTGAAATCATAATTATTAAAAATGATTTGGTAATTATTGTTGTACAAACAATTTTCAAATAATTGTATCAACATTAATGTTGCATTTTTCTTACAACGACAAGAGCAATAAACCAGGCTGGAAAAACATTGCACGAGAAACACGTCGTAGCAGTAAAGCATGAATCGCTTTTATGCAAGACTAACCGTTAACCGTTCTTGTACGAAGAAAGACAATTAAAGAAGCACTAATGCCACAAGAAACGAATCAACAATTTAAAAAGGAATAACAAAACAAAGACAAGTTAGCAATTAGCAATATTCACAAACACAACAGTTGTTTATGTTGTTTATATCATAATAATTATAATTACAATAATAATATATATTTATTACAATATTCCACTGAGCTATTTCCCATCCAGCACTTATAAATTAGGTGCATTAAAAAGTCCTCCAGCACCTCATTAATGAAAACCTACTGAGAAGAACTTTCACCAGGCCTTTCAAATGCAAAGATAGAATTTTTACATCCATTTACATTTCACTGTTTGCAAACGACAACAGCCACAACAACAACAACAGCCACAACAACAACAACAGCCACAACAACAACAACAGCCACAACAATGACAATAACATTCCTTAAGGGAGTTATTTTGTGCACAAAAATTGATTTCCATCAATTGAGCAGAAATGTGTCATTCAACTGAAATTGAATGCAAGGGATGATGATGATGATGATGATGATGATGCCAACTCTTTATTTCAGATTTGGTCTTCGAATTCAGCACAATTTCAAGCGAGGAAGTTACAAAGAGGTACGGATGATGTGAATTTATGATTTTGTTGACTGTGAACATTAAAAGTGGTTTAATTAATGAGAGAGAGTTATGATGTTATGATGTCATGTTATGATGTCATGATATTATGATATCATGGTGTTATGATATCATGGTGCTATGATATTATGATGTCATGGTGTTATGATATTATGATGTTATGATGTCATGGTGTTATGATGTCATGGTGTCATGGTGTTATGATGTCATGGTGTTACGATATTATGATGTCATGGTGTTACGATGTCATGGTGTGATGATTGCTAATTACATGTAACCAATCAACTTAACCAATAACCAATTAACTTTCACCATTGCAACTCAAAGATGTTTTGTACTAAAGTGTTGAGTTTTTTAAAAGAACTTTAAAAATTCTAGTTTTGCTAAAAATTTAATTTGTATTATTTTTTGATCGGTTGAGTCCTGGCAGCATTCTTGCCTCTGCTTCTAGAACTTCTTGTAGCAGTTCGGCTCGTAAATAAAGTATTAAAATGCATTTCTCAGCCAAAAATCAACAAACAATCCAGTTATTAAGAATGTTGTCTGGGTCGATAATATTTCATTATTGCCGTAAAATGGTTTAAAGAGGGAAGTAAACATTAAAAAATTGAAATAATTGTGAAGCAATCGATCACGACTTGGAGATAAAATAATGCGCTCTCGAAAATTACGATCGGCAACGGCAATTACCTTGAGGGACTTCTGAAACTCGTCGTAAATCTCCTGCCTGTCCCTCTCGGGCAGACTGGAATAGCACTCCCTGCCCAAGAATTGAATGGAAACGTCGGTGAGCGGTTTGCCCGGCGTCACGTGAGGGTTCTCCTCCAACAGCGCCAAAAACTGATTCTTGAATCTGCGGACGGAAGGTCGTAAATCTAAACGTTGCAAACGTAACCGACCATCTAGCCGATACGAACATCTACGGAACATATTAATGACGTTAACATATTAATGAAATTAAGTTGCATAATAATATTATTGCGTGATGATAAGTAAAGCAACGGATATTTGTCTTTTTCTGTTTACATTTGATTTGTAAAGTATTTTCAGCTAAACTAATAAAAACCAATTACACCATTTATATGTAATTTCATGCATTCATACTCAAATACCACTGACATAAATTCTATTTGCCCAAACACCGTAAGTATTCATAACTACCAACAACTTACTCGAGCCTCCTTCTCTCAGCTCTCAAGACATTCAAGTGATTCCTGTACACGAGTTCCGCTTCATTGGTCTGCATGAGGTCCCACGGAAGTCGATCGTCGCCGGAGTCGAGGAGAGGTTCGTCCTTCCACGTCTGATCGGGAGGGGGAACGACGAAGTAGTCCGAGAAGAAGTCCTGCCTCTGCAACCACATCAGCATTGCATACCAGCTCCTGTTGACCAAATTGTTAGCAACAATCATCATCAAGCAAGTCATCATTATCAATTATCATGACTTTATCATTACCACACATGCATCACACTGACCGGGCAGGATGTCACATGTGATGGATGTTTGTGATGAGTAATGATGACCCAGATGTCATCAAATGAAACTCGAAGCAGGATCCATTTCAAAACCATAATTTTATAATAAACAATAATTTAATTTATTGACACTTGTTTGTTTCAGATTATATTTAAAATCCAACATTATATTACATTACAAACTTCCAAACATCTTCAGCATACCTTTGAAATAAACGTTGTACCGGTAAAATCCACTCGGCAACACGTTTGCCGAGCCATGAGTTTTATTGTTGAAGACAACAAAAGATTAGCATCAATTGTCTACTAATCGAAATAAACGAGATCATTGCTGCTGAAATGCAAAAAATTCACAAAATGCGGGTCAGACGTTATGCAGACATTAAAAAGAATTAATATCGATAATGCATTTTATTTAGCTTATTTTTAGAAGCTCCGAAGTTGATGACATAAATTGGACATTTTAAAGGATGTTCTGAAACTTTTGACATCGTGTTTATCAATTAAACAAAGTGAGAAAAGATGTTTTGTGCGACTCGGAGACCATCAGAACTAATACTTCATATAATAACAATAATTTAACAGAAGCAACATATTTTGTGCTTCTTTTGGACCTCAATTTAAGCAAATCCTCAACAGGGCATTGAGCAATATTAAATACATGTAATCATAGTTTTAAGATGTTACTGATAATGCTAGTGACTAATTATTTTTAATTAACAATTAATCAATAAAAATTGATTAACCATAATTATTAACAATTAACCAATAATAATAATAATGGTAATGATGATGACAATGACAATGACAATAATAATAACAACGGCAACAACTGACAACAAGAACAACAATTGGTTAATAATGGAGTCAGCATAAAGATGATGTTCCTTAACATTCAGTACCTAGACAGCATTCCAGTTCAATTATGTAAATGTTTACTACTAATAATGATGATGATGATGATGACGATGACGATGATGATGAAACAGATGATAGGAGTAGATTCTATGAGATTCCACTCATTATAAATGTTTACCTTATACATGCATATACATTTATAAATTAATATAAATAATAAAACCATAATAAGAACAATAATAACAATAACAACAACAATAGTAACATGAGTAATTTTCGCAACAAGACCGTTAAAACATATTCCCTAACCAACACCAACACTGTTGCCATCATTGTTTACGATGTTCCCTTTTCAGAAATGTGTTAGAGAAAGTATCAAATATACCATGCATCACATTATTATTGCTTAACTTAAAATAGCTTTAGTATAAATTGCTGTTCTTGTTGCATTTCAATCATAATTTTGAGTGCATCTTTGACCTACATTTGCCAGGAAGACAGATGATAGATACATTCCAACCACATTATTCCCAAGCAAGCTATTCACACCAGGAGATAAACTCTGCACCATGGAAGATAAACAGGTGTTGCACATTTCTTGTGGGTCGAAATGCTTCCATTATTAATAATTTTGTAAACACTCACGTGCATGGTGCTTTCTCATTTAGCAAGAGTTATTTTTCTACTCGTTGAATTGAATATTAGGAATTCATTCAAAGTCTCAGAATGTCAGATATTACACCTAAGAATTGAAACTTAGCTAAAGTCACTCTTCTGGTTAAAGAAAGTTTAAAATACAAAATATTGCAACTTCAAAGACTGTTTGAAACAATATTTTCATAAATACACCACAATGGCATTCAAAAAACTTATGTAATAATAAACATTATTAGATTCATTTAGTTCCATTTCACACTCTAACAAACACTGCCTGGGCATCACAACTGCTCACCTATCACCAATGACATCAAGGTCTGGAAGGATTTCCCTCAAAGAGATTTCAAGTTGTTTCAAGTACCAGCTCTCCTTCTTCCTCAAGTACTCTTCCCTGATGTCTTTGAGGTAAGATTTGAAGGTCTTGCCTGCCTTGTCAGTACCAAATAATTGAATGAAATGCATGAATTCAGGATAGGATTGCAAGTGACGTTGGCTGATAATCCAAAGAGCCTGAAAAGCAAACAACTTCTGTGAAGTGAAAGCTATTTAAAATACTAAATTGATAAAAATCAGCAGTTACTCTGTAGTCATTGGCCACATGGCTTCTCAAGAGAGACATGAAACCCCTCCTGATGTTTTCCTTGTGTTCTCTGACCGACTTGGCAGCATCGGCATAGCTGGATATTTTGTTCTTGAGTCGAGAGGAGACTTTATCGATGGCATGGGCGACGGCAAAGAAAGCAGAGTCGACGTTAACATTTTCATGTGCTGAGGTCTCTATAACTAAAATTGTCCCCTTTTCTTTCAGTTCCTTCTTTTGAACTAACCTGCATACCAAGCATCACCAGTAAATAGCAACAAGATTGGATAACAAATCCAAGACAAACCTCTCAATTTCTGTCACAAAGGGTTTATGGACTTCATCATTTTTTGTTGTTGCAATGACAATTGGCTTCTTTGTTTTGATGAGTTGAGAAAGAATATAGAATGTGTGCTCAACCTGAAGTTCTATGGAGCGATTGGCAACCCTGCTGACATCAAAAACACACAAAAATCCATCCACTGAAAATTTACCCTCAGGCATAAATTTTTGTTCAAATTCATGTTCCAGACCTGAAAGAGACAAATTGGCTGTTTGTTGGAAATGGATGAAATTTCAGCATTATCAGCAAATATCAACATTACTAGCTTTCATATGTCGCTAGAGGTTTCATAGATATTCCAAAATCTATTTAATCATTATTTAAAACATTAAAAATGAATTACCAAGCTGGTCTTTAGAAATGTAAGCAAGTTTCTCAGCAGACTGTAACTTGCACATGGCACATCTCTTGTAATAGGGATCTGTTTTGCCAATCCTGAATGACTGGAAAGAGGAGTCATCTACAAATTCTGTTTGTTCAATCACGTGGAAGTTGCAGTCTACTCCATCTTCACTCTTGGTAATATCACCCCAATATAAGAAGTGATCGTTGTTAACGACTCTGCCAGCAAAGTCACTTTGACTAAGAACAGATATGTGGTCAGTATAGTAGTCATCAGCATATGGTCTCATGAAGCGATTTATAAGACATGATTTCCCAACTCCACAAGATCCTTTCTCTTTTTCGGTTCCAGAAAGTCCAACTACAGAAATGTTGTAGGTTTTTTCACTTTTTTTGGCCATCTCAATAGAATTACCCGGTTCCTTAAGTCCGGATATCTTTAACGATCCTATTGCTGCATGTTCACGATAAAAATAATCACAAGAACTCCCTTGACTTAAAATAAAATTACCCCAAATCTTATTTTTTAAATAAATGTCTTTTTGTTAAATGTGTCTCTTGGCCAAAGTTCTATCATGGTTGAAGCACGTTGCTTAGACACAATATGAAACAATTTAGTACAGATATATCACGTAACAAGCAATAAAGAGTCTAAACAAAAACGATGAATGTGATCCGCTTCCCACAAGTTTGGAAGGAAAACTCAGCGTCTTACAACAGCAAAACAATACAACAGATCCAATACAAAAAGACAACAATCTAAGCTAATATGAATATTGAAATGTAGGTTTACTTTTTGGAATTTACCTTGCGCACAACTATCTATGATTTTTTTTCAAGTAATAGTAACATTTATTTTCTAGTGAAAGTAAAAGCAACATTTTACAAATATTATCTTATTTTCACAAATAGCGTCAATTACCAGCGGCATTTCCCAGATGAGGTTTAAATAATGTGTTCCAAAACACCTATTATTGATGAACAGGTTTAGATACTGATGATCACTAACTTTTGCCTGCACTCCAATTCATTTGATTACTAAACGAAGCTTGTTTGATGTGATATAATCATATTATTAAAACATCACCCGATTCAATGATGTCAAGTATTGTTATTTTGTATCGACTAATTATTGAACTTCGGTTCCAATTTTGTTTACACCAACTGGTATCGAAAGCTATCGTTCTAATCAAGCATGATGACTTTTATTATACTGAATAATAGGCAATAACTGTTAGATGGAGAACGACCAATTTTTCAACAAGAAACTTGCATCTCATTTTGATTAGCAGAGTTTGGCTCTTGGCAGTCCGACGAAATCATGGAAAGCCATTTATGGATAGCCACTTAATTTAATTTGTGTAAAAGCTATGCGATTAATATTGTGTGATTCTCAAGTGTAATAAGCACAGTTCAGACGTTCAGTCGGAAATATATTTTTATATATTTTTAAAATTATTATTTTATTTTGTAGTATTATTTTTAATATTTGCATTTGAGTTACCTGGAGTTTATACATAACAATTAATAATTGTTAACATTTTTAATTTTTTTTGTAGAAAATAACTGATTAGTTGGCGTAGTCCATGTTCCATTAGCTGGCTAATAGTACGAAAACTTTAAAGTGTTAGTGACTTCAACTCACCAATCTAAAAACATGGAACCTCCTAATCATTCTGCGTCCGTCTTAAACATTAAAATTTAGAATTCTGAAATGACACAAATGTCATCTCATAGTTAATATTGTGTGACGCCTATAAAAGTGCGTGTCCGATTAAAAAATAAATATGCTAGAAAGCTGCTTTATTTACATAAAAATTGTATTAGTACAAAAACCAATTCCTCTTGACATTGAACGCATAGAACGCTTCTGGTATTAACTTAAACTTAACAAATTATAGGGGTCCTTAAGGATTGTCTGTGCAGAAGAGCCACTTAATTTTAAATTCTTATTTAATAGCCTTCAGACTCCAGGCCAATATTGAATTCTTCCACAGTTCTGGCTTCCACCGTTTGTGCCTTGAACTTATTTCAGCTTTCATCCACTCTGGCACTAATGAATCATTGTTCAAAGATCCTTGTTTCTTTCATAAACATCTTATATTTAGTAATAGTAGTATTTTATTAATGCCCCAATATCACTTGATGAGTAGGACAAAACATTTTATATCGGTGTCCCTTTGCGGATCTATTTTAATGATCAGACGAGGCAAAAACCAGTTAAAATTTATTTCATTATAAAATGGAACCAGCATAATCAACTTAAGGTCTTAGGAAACGGTTTTTTAACTAGAAGCCAAATGCAATTTCATTACTTTAGACCACATTGTCATGTCTAATCCAATTCAACCTTAGTGGAGAACACAGACATTTAAATGAAAATTTTGTTCTGTTAATTCATTTGTTAAAGGTAATAATTAAATTTAAACTTTAGCTGAAGAGAATATTAAAAATGATAATTCGTTGTCTTTTGACAAGTTGCACATCGTCTCGTATTTATTTATGTGTTAGGATTTTTATTCGCATTGGGATGCTAGCGTTTTTTGCTTGCGTATTGATCAGTGCATTTACAAATGCTTCTGATGCCCTATTGTTCTAAATCAATTTTTGTAAATTTATTTGTGCACACCATTTGCTAAAAAAGTTTAAAAGATCAGCTCCCTGATAATGGCTGACATAGACAATCTCAACCTTCCCTCCGATGTCATCGCCAAGTTGGCTGAACTGGATTTAGAATTATCAGAAGGTGACTAATTATTTTAACCTCGAGGCAGTTCTGATAATGGCATTTCTGCACCATTTTCGACACCTTGCGTTTGAGCCCCTTTAAATTAGATTAAATTCGCCTTATGCTGCATGGCTACTCAACAACCAACTTTTACTTAAGGTGACATTACGCAGCAAGGGTATGAAAAGAAAAGAATGAAACTTTTAGCTCCCTATACATCCAACCAGAGACCAGGTTGGTTAATTCTAAAGAGCTTCATTGTCATGCATTTGATGATTATTAGCAGTAATGTTGTGTCACCTAGCGTGTCACTTGCAACGTCTTCATTAAGGCAGAGCCTCTTGGAGCACATCACTTCAATGTTGTGATAGTTTCTTTTTTAGTTCCCCCAATTCACCCTAGCCCTTCAACTGCAGCTCAGAGAAAAGCCCAGCGAAAGCTCACTAGGGTTGACAACAGATACCACTCTGGTTGAGTTGATTTATATTCAGTTTTATTATATATTTATCAGTTCTCTAATCTTGTGATGTTATATAAAGAAATCAGGAAGGAAGCAGTAATGCAGGCTCTTGCAATGAACAAAAAGCAATCGATGGCTCCCATGCCATCCAAAAGAACGTCTGCTGTTTACCACCCACAGCCTATTCAAAGAAGGGAACACACCACAGGTCAACGAAAATTCATCAGTTGTTCTGAACTTTCCTCATACGATATCATATCCTATGAATAATTATGTAATAACAATAACAGTTTTGATTAATTTTGCAATTACAATTTATCATCATTGTTAAATCTTCAGATTCCTCTTCGGACGATGACAGCGTGATGGACGAGGACTCGTCCAGGGAACATTTGCCAGCTCGACACGGTGGTCTCCTCCAGTCGCGTCGCCAGAACGATCAATCTGAAATTTCTTCAGTCAATGTAGGAAAATTGGCAAAGGGGAACATCATCTACCAGAATGTCAACAACCCTCAAGGAGGAAGCAGAGGGGATGTTGATGTCATTCAGAAGTCTCGACCACAATGTCAGTTTGCGCTTATTTGTCTCTTATTATTATTATTAGTTTATTATTATTATTATTATCATTATTATATTACTATTATTATTATTATTGCTGCTTCTTCTTCTTGTTCTTCTTCTTATTATTATTGTTATTATTATTGTTATTATTATTATTATCATTATTAAATAATACATTAATAACAAGCCCGCATGTTATTAATCTGAAATGGGCAAAGAGATCCTCAACTAGTCAATATAATCTATTTAAAAATAAAATAAAGGATTTATAATAAAATCTAGATTGAGCAAATGTGTTCTTGTGATTCAAAAAACAATTCATGAAGTTCAGAGGCTTTAAAACATTCCTGTGAATTACAATTGAAAATTATTGCATGGAAAATTCCTGGTATTTGTTATTATATTGGAAAATTTTAAGCATTCGTTCCTTTTCAATTTTTATTGCTATGCAGTCGGTCGTGTTTTAGCTCTCCATTAATCTTAAGATTTCAAAATATTTCTACCTATTGTGTGGGCTCGAGAATATTTAAGCTTGCCATTATCGGTGACCCTCGACATTGAAACTTACTAAAATTTATAAACACCGTCTCGTTTCAGATGGCCAGCCAGGAAGTGCACTTGCCGACGTCGTACAAATTTACGGACAGGGTACGTTGCAATTTAAACTAACGTCGCTCGTTGTCTAAGGTCGACTCGACGTCACAGGTCAAAGTGCATCCCAGCCTCCGGACCTGACCAGCAACACGGGAGGAAACGCCGACCGAGTGAACAACAGATACAATGCTTCGCACGCTCAGTCCGTCAGAATGTCGGGACAGAGCATCGTGTCGGACGGCGACGTCGGTGAGTTTACGAACGAACCGACTTATCGAGCCGTTACTGAAAGTCTTCAATTGCAGGCGAATAAAAACAGTCTTCTTGTGATTTCAAGTCTTTGTTGAAATGTGACACTCGAAAGTGCATTTTATGTGCATTTTAATGGATAATTCATGGAATGCTATATTTTTTAAGATGGCGAGGCAACGGCTTTTTGCACATTGAACCAAACATTTGTCTTAAGATGAGAGATTTATTCCTATGTGCAGCTGTTTGAAACATCATGTGCATTCAATTGTTGCCTCATTAGATTTAATTCTAGTAGAGGCTCTGCAAGATTTCTCTTTATCTGTGTTTGAGATATTCAAGTCGCATTCCATCTTTGATTGCGGGAAGAAGAGACGGAAGAGTGCGAAAGCGTTTATGTGCTGGTGTGCTTGATAGTGCTGTTCTGTGTGTCTGTGAACCTTATGTTTGTTTAAGTCCTCAGACACTATTTACCTTTTGAAATTATGCATATGAACTCTCTTCAATTTATATTGTCCCAGACACTGGCAACACTTAATTTAATTTTACATTAGAATGTTTGATCTGAGTTATGTGAAAGTGTTTGAGTCTTTGCACCTAACCATCTTGTATGGTAACATTTGAATCTAATCCTAGATACATCATCTGTTTCAATGGTTCGTTTGTTTTCTTGCGTCTGGTTCCTAAGCTTGTGTCAGCAATTGCTTTTGTCTTTATTTCAGTTGCCAAACAGGGTAAGGTGTCTGCAAAAATACAACAACTTCTAAATACACTCAAGGTAATTACTTCTTTTTTCTATAAAACCACACTTAAATTCCCACAAAAATCATTTCAATGTTCCTCGTCCAAACAGCGACCCAAACGCAAACCTCTGCGAGAATATTTCGTCGACGAAGAAGATAGCGTACTTGAAAGTGGGTCTTGTTTTGCATTGAGGTACGAACAGCAATGGACGATCTAATCTGTGTCGATTTGATTCAGTGCCCGTCATTGATCCAAGTGCTCCAAAGCCCGAGGGTAGCCTCATCTCGCCTGCCACAGGAGAGCAACTCATTGTAAGCATTGTTTAAATTATATTTTCTGTTATTACTTATTCATGTTATTATTTGAATTGTTATAATTATGTTAATTTTTGTTCACTACAATGTTTTGTAATGATAATAACATCATGCAGAGCATTATTTCTTTGCTGAACTCCTTTTTAATTGGCCAATTGCATAAATGGTCACTTCTTATTGACATTTCATTCATGTCCAAACATATTTGACATAAATGACAAAAAAGCTTAAACTGGTTTAAACTGGTTTAAATGCGAGCATCACGAATGGCTCTTGAAACAACCTCGAGTGGTGAATGAAAGTAACAAGTTGTTGCTCTTGATTGTTCAACAATCCAATGCTTGTTGCATTCCTTTTCAATCATCGGGACGGTGCGGACGTTTGCGGCCGCTCAAAGTAAAGCAGTCATTAGTAAGACCATCTCTTCCTTGATGACATTAAGAAGTTAAGAATGGGTCTGACAAACTATCTGACACCCAGTGACAGTTTTACAAGCGGACCTCCACCATCGTAATGTCGTAATAATTGTAACGGTCCAAGGTAATCATCCTCTTAGCAATTTTTAGGGCATTCAAGAATCTGATGAATGCGATGATAGAAACAACTCGGTTGTAGGAGCACCTCCCTCACGAATAATCCAATGACGATCGGAGCCGATGCACGATGACATCATTTGGCGTGCAGTTATTTTTATATAAATGATTCAGACATCGACTGTCTTTTTCTTATCAGGAGGGAATGTGTGTAGCGCTTGCTTGTGTGTTTGCCTTGTATGTGAGTGTCTGGTAAGTATGTGCACAACGACAGAAATCTTTTAGCTATGGGGCGTTTTGTGAGAAACATTTGAAGATCTCTCAAATGACTCGTGCACGATGCACTCAATAGGAGAGAAGAATTGAAAGGGGAACCTCATGTTGGCTTTGAATGAAAACTTCCATTGAGATGATGTTGAAATCTTCTCAGGTCTCCAAACCATACAAACACCTCAATAAACTCACTACTTTTTTAATCCACATTTCATTTTGCTGGAGCCAAAAGCATTGAGGTTGTCATCATTTAACATTGTTTAAGTTTTAAACAGTTTAACAGTGTTTAATTGTTATTAAACTTACATTTTATTCGCTAGAATCATTCATTCTTATTATTTACCTTTACAATAACTGTCATTTATTATTATTTTTATAATTATTGTTATAATTATAATAATAATAATTATTATTATTAAATATTTATTAAGTATTTTAAAATCATCTTTTCCTGATGTGTCTGGTTAAAGATGTTTGGAGGGTGCGGGGCAGCATCGGACGACCGAGCGGTAACTCTAAACACGGCCTTGAATGTATCCGTGAGATGTATCCATGGAATCGATGTCTTAACAAAACCGCTTAAAACATTTGCGACCGTAATTAATTTGTAATCGATCGAACGATTAAATAACCGATAATAATTATCCGTCTCGGTTAATGCACATCGATCGACGTCGGTCATCCCGCTGCAGATTCCGTCGGGCCTCCCGAGGAACCTCGAAGCTGCCGTTCAACGTTACGGTTCTGGTTCCTACAAGGCGTCGGTGGCCACGGTCCTCGATCAGAATGGCAAACCATCCATTTCCCTGCTCTACGGTAGGCCCTCTTCATTTGCTTTTTTTCTTGTTTTGCGAGTCGATTCAGTGGATGTTTGTGACTTGTTTCTTTGTTTCTTTTTGGTCAGAACTTTCAATTTAAAGTCAAATATGGGGATTTAAGTTTTTCTGTACTTTATCATCATCATCATCATCATCATCATCATCATCACCATCATCATTATCGTAGCCATCTCTAACCTTTCTAAAGATTTCTTTGTCCATCATCAGCTTTGCTTCTTGCTTTGTGTTGTGGATGTTTCTCAGGTTTCACTGCACTCGAAATGCATTTGAGTTTTTTCATTGTTTATTTTGAGTTTTTTTGTTTCGATCGCTCACGTCTGAGTAACGCGTTGACACGAAAATGCGATGATGCGATGAACAACGCGTGCACCTGCCAACTAAAGTAATTATCGAGTTCCAAAATATGGCTATTTCTGGTGCTGGTCGCCGTTATTAGGGATGTGGTTAATTTTGCTCGTGTTCCATTGTCAGTTTAAAATTCGTAGTAGATTAAGCGAAGCATTTATTGATAATTAATACTAACTATGGATAAGGATGTGTGCATTGATGTTCAAGGATGTGTGCATTGATGTTCATAAACATGCTTTAAAACTCAGGCAAGTTGTTGACACGAGCACAAAAAATAGCCTACAATCTCCTGCACAAGGTCGGCTCGAAAGGTGATGGTGCTGTTAAGCCTGGAGACAGAGTTGGTCTTCCTCTTATTATGATGTTTAAATTAAGTATTTTAAATTTTAACATGCTTTGGTCAGGGAAGATGTTCTTTATTTTGCTTTTGGTTCTAAATATTCTATTTATTACAATTTCCTATTTTGTTGTTATGAATAACTTATTTATTGTTATTGTTATTGTTATTATTATTGTTATTATTATTATTGTTATTGTTATTATTGTTGTTGTTGTTGTTATTTATTTAAAGTTTTCTTTTAACTCGCAGGTAGCTCTCGTGTACCCAAACAACGAGCCTATTTCTTTCATCGGGGCATTTTACGGTTGTTTGACAGCCGGGGTGGTTCCTGTTCCCATTGAAGTTCCTCTCACCAAGAGGGTCTGCTGCTGTTGTTGTTGTTGTTTGTTGTTGATGCTCTTATTGATGTTGTTGGTGGTGGTGTGGATGAGGGGCTTTTATTTATTTTGCTAATAACAATGAATGATCGTGATGCTTCTGATGATGACATATTGAGGTTGGAGGATTTGGTTAATGAAGCATGAGATCAGTCATGATCGTCCACTGCCGAACATCTTTGCGAGGTTGAGTTTTGCTGTCGTTCGATCAGGATGCGGGCGGACAAGGCATTGGGTTCTTACTGGGCAGTCTTGGCGTGTCTGTTGCCATGACATCAGAGGCCTGCTACAAGGGATTACCTAGAAATTCCAATGGTGATGTCATCACATTTAAAGGTTAAATATACCACAAATGTAGCATCATTGGGCTCATCAAGATCTCTCCTCATGAAAGATATTCTTGGATTGCTTAGGATGGCCTCAGATGCAGTGGTTTGTGACTGAAGGATTGAGCAAACCTCCAAAAGACTGGTTACCACCTCCCAGACCTTCAGATAATGCTGCTGCTTATATCGAGGTTTACATTTTTAAATCGACATTGATCGGTCGTCCGATTCGTGGGAATAAACTTAATTTATGTCACAATCATTAACCTGGTGAAGATGGCCTTGTTCTCCGACAGTATGCAACGATGAAGGATGGCAGTGTTATGGGGGTGACCCACAGCAGATCCAGCATGCTCAGTCACTGTAGGTCATTGACCGTGGCCTGTAACTACACCGAAGGTTTGTCGTTTATTTTTCGGCGACCTTGTTAATGGATGAGTTCTGAGGAAATGTTGATTGAACAATGTTCTTTGATTAATTACAGGAGAGGTTATGGTTTGTGTCTTGGACTTCAAGAGAGAAGTTGGTTTGTGGCATGCTGTCCTTACAGTGAGTTTGAGTTCTTTCTGTCAGTCATTGGTGTTTGATGGATGGATGGTCGTGGATGGGTTGCCAATGAAAAATTAGAAACCTCAATAATGATGAATGGTTTGGAACGTAGGGGCTCGTTTGCAAGTATTCTTACAAGAGTTTCATATTGCCATTGTTGTTGGCAGCATTCGTCGCCGTTGACATTTTCATGTTCTACTTAATAATAATGATGACATATAATTTATGTTGCAGGTTAACTATACCTCTTAAATGCTAATGATTTGTTGTGAATGTTGTTTCAGAGCATCTTCAATGGGATGCATGTTGTGTTTGTTCCTTACTCCATCATGAAGGTGGATCCAGCCTCATGGATGAAAATGATCACCAAATTCAAGGGTTGGTAAATATTTGTATAGCTTGCTAAGGATTCTTGCAACGAACACCATGCAATGTTTCTCTAGCAACCGTTGCCGTGGTGAAATCAAGAGACCTTCACTGGGGTTTGTTGGCTCAGAAGGACCACAAGGACATCAACCTCTCCAGTCTCAGGATGCTCCTCGTTGCTGACGGAGCCAATCCATGTGCGAGTTATCATTATCATAATTTATGCATAAACAATCAGATCCAATATTTATACTCTTTATCTGCAATCAATAAATACATTTCAGTACAATAACTACAGAGATTGTGGTTCGGAACTTGAATTTTGGCAGTTAGAATTAGAATTAATTAAGTGATTAAGTGATTAGAATTAAACATAATAATAATAATAATAATAATAATAATAATAATAATTAGAATTAAACTTACATAAAAATATAAATGCAAAGATCTTAAATTTATGAAAACAAATTGCAGGGTCTCTGACTTCTTGTGATTCCTTCCTGAATGTGTTCCAAAACAAAGGACTTAAACCAGAGGTCATCTGCCTTGTGCCTGCAGCAGCGAAGCTTCCACCATCTCCGTACGCAGGTAGTTTTTGTCGGTCGGAAGACGCTCGAATGTTTCGTTCGATGGAGTGAAGAAAAGAGCGATAATAAGTTTCAATTCATCGGAGCAGAAACGGTCAAATTAAAGATAACAAATTGCTCGACAAAATTCCCCGTCGACGTTTGCCTTAGGCCTTAGTTCCGATAAAACCGATTAAACTTGTGCGATTCATTTCATTGCAGGCCTGGCAAGACTGGAGCAAACACCTCTGGGAGGGGAGTTCTTTCCATGCACGGTTTGAGCCACGGAGTTGTGAGGGTGGACAGTGAAAATAGCTTGACCTCGTTGACCTTACAGGATTGTGGTCAAGTCCTACCTGGAGGCAGTTTATTATTATTAACCATACTTTTTTTTACCTGGGAGATTAAGTTAGAAACTGGTGACAGGGGATTAGATTCATTAAGCATATTAATATCAGCAACATCATGACTAATGAAATATGATCATTGTTATTGTTAAAGTTTAATCAATTCCTCAACATTCAGGTTCCATGGTTGTCGTGAAATTGGACGAACAGCCGACGTTGTGCAAGACGGACGAGGTCGGGGAGTTGTGTCTGAGCGCCTCTTATTGTGGCACCGGTTACTGGGGACTTCAGGGACTCTCCAACAACATCTTCAAGGTCAGCACTACATCTTGGTTCAAACTATTTTCTATTTTAGATTTAGTAACTTTTCAAAATTGTGGCTCGAATATAAAATTGAGTCTTTCCACCATCGATTAGTGATTATTTTGAATTATTCATTTTTCTGAATATTTTTTCGATAATTTGTAATCTGATTCGTATGATTAATATAATTTTCAAATTAATATTTTTTATAATTTTGCTGAATTTAACTGAAATTAACAAAATTGTTATCAGGTTAGCCCAACCATGGGGGATGGAAAATTTCTTGGAGAAAGTCACTACGTCAGGACCGGTCTTCTGGGATTCCTTGGACCGGTAACATGTCCACTAGTTGTAATCGATGCTTCGATGACGGTAGTTCAAAGTTGATGGTCGGATCTTAGGGGGGACTGATCTTTGTTTGTGGAAGTCGTGAAGGACTGATGGAAGTCGGAGGTCGACGCCACAACACCGACGACGTCATAGCAACCGTGCTTGCCGTCGAACCGCAGAAGTTCATTTACAGAGGCCGCATAGCCGTGTTCTCAATCAGGGTCCTCAAAGATGAGAGGATCATCATCATTGCTGAACAGAGGCCAGACTGTGCTGAGGAAGAGGTTGGTTTTGATGGTGATGATGATGATGATGATGATTATTATTATTATTATTATATTTGCAATATAATAATTATGGTATTATGGTTATGGTAATGATTATGACCCATGGTCCATACATCTCTCAGAGCTTTCAATGGATGAGCAGGGTGCTGCAAGCAGTGGAGAGCATTCACCAGGTAGGGGTGCAATACAGTATTACAATAATAATAACAACAACAATAATAATATTAATAATATTCACCAGGTATGGGTGTAATACAGTATTACAATAATAACAACAACTACGATAATAATATTAATAATATTCACCAGGTAGAGGTGTAATATAATAATGCAATAATAACAGTGATAGCAATAATAATAATAATAATGATGATATCATTCATCAGGTAGGGGTGTATTGCCTCGCCCTTGTGCCCCCAAATAACCTACCCAAGGTTGGTGTTTCTGCTGTTGATTACCATCAATTGTTTTTATTTTTTAATGGACTCCACTCAGCAACGTGCCCAGTGTTTCTGATCAATATTTATTTATTGACTGTTTACATAACAACAATGACAATAATATTACCATTAACAAATTATTGATTAAACGAAAAATGTAACATTATAACTTAAAGTGATGAATGCAAATAGGCTTCGTTTGATTTGCCTGTAGGCTTTTGTTGATGCTTTTATCTATCTATCTGTTATTGTTATTATTATTATTATTATTATTAATATTATTATTATTTCATTACTGTTGTTGTCACCAGACTCCATTGGGTGGGATCCACCTAACTGAAACAAAGAAAAGGTTTCTGGAGGGTTGTCTCCACCCAGCCAACGTCCTTTTGTGCCCGCACACCTGCGTCACCAACCTCCCCAAACCCAGAGAGCACCACCCAGGTGAGCACGTCCTTAGTATTTCAAGAGCACCTTCATTTCACCAATCGATGTGGTTTCAAGAGAGGAAGTTCTGGCTTTATATTTGTACATGGGAGTGCTGCATGTTAAGTCATTTCAGACGATGATGCACGCAGAATGCATTCGAGGGGACTGTGGTTTTAGATTTGGTTGTGTTGAGTTGCAATGGATTCTTATCGAGTGGCCGTAAAAGATTTCAACCCGCACCGTTTAATTCCCATTAATCGTTTGTGCAATGACATTGAATTAACCCACGTGATGCTCATTCATTTCACAGGACAGAGAGGTGTGGCCCCCGTTTTGGTTCATTTGTTTCCTATTTGTTGTCCTTAGATTTCCTTTTAGATGTGGATTCATTCTTTCATGCTTCTTTGCATCTTAGTGGTCGGCTTTGCATGCTCGTCGTTGCATGATTCTTTAATTTAATGTCCGTCTGACATTTCCCCGATTCGTGCAGGAGTTCGTTTGACGAGGTTGGCCGAAACTCTGACGACATTGTTGAAAGTCTCTCTATTTGCACCGCTATGTTAACATAGTAGAAAGTTTTATGTTTGTCTTAAATTTGTTTACTGATAAATATTAAATTTAGATATTTTTGGATTTATATTGAGGCAATGTGAGCTAGAACCTAATTCATTGAGGTTAATGTCTTTATGCTTCTCACAACAATATAGGCCCTTTATGATATATGGTTATAATGTTAGTTTGTATGGTTGGTTTTATGTGCTTTGCATGACCCTGTTTCTCAAACTAACACTTTTCTTTAACCTGTTAACAGCATGTTCATCTCTTTCATTGCCATTTGTTTGACTCAGCTGTCACTAACAAACCTATAATGACAATGCAGATAATTTGAGACCAATTTGGAGATTGTCATGCTTTTTCCCAAATGCAGATGTCACTCCTTCTGCTGTTCATGTTGGAAACATCGTTCAAGGAGCCAGGTTGGCCTGGGCTCAAGGGAGGGACTTGGGGCTTATGGAGGATGTGGATGGTGATTCAGTCAAGAAGGTATCAAAACAGAGTTTCAATGATTTACAGTTGGTCTCAATGGGTTTCATTGCAATGATTATTGGCTTCTTTACTTTCAGTATCAGTTTCTCAGTGAGGTTCTCAAAGGTAGAGCACTCTCAACTCCTGAGCACATTTTGTACACCGTCATCAATGCCAAGGTGGGGATGATATTAAATCAACTGCAATTATGAAATTTTAATAAATATTTTGTTACAATATGAGGTTGATCAAGCTGTAATTATTGAGGGCAATTGTACGATTTACACGACATCGTATCCATTTCTCGATAAATACAGAACCAGGCATCTGCTGCGATATCGTGTCTTCAACTGCACAAAAGAGCCGAAAGGATTGGAGCACTGTTGATCGACAAGGTGAAACTGAGCCCCGGAGACCATGTGGCTCTCATCTACCCACCTGGATTAGAACTCATTGCTGCTTTCTATGGTTGTCTCTATGCAGGTCACTACTTGCTCTGTCAACTTTTTTTTTAGGTTGAAATCAAATCCTCAAGGTGTTTTATGAGCAAACAACATTTTGTAGAAATTCATTTGAAAGCATAATGTATAATTGTATGACACTTGCATGCACATTTAAGAGCAATTCATATTTATATTTAATGGTCAATTACCTCTGGCCAATCAGGGGCTGTTCCGGTGACAATCCGACCCCCCCACCCGATGAACATCTCCACCACCCTACCCACCGTTCGAATGATCGTCGATGTCAGCAAAGCTTCTGTTGTCCTTTCTACTGCTGCCATTATCAAGATGCTCAAATCAAAGGTATTTCTTAGTTCTACTGAATTATTACTATAGGAAATGGACTATTTCATTTAGTGTTGAGCCACATTCATAGGAGCTCTGAACTGTTTCTGAGCATGTAAGCTCATTGCACAATAAGTTCAAATATCGAGCGATATAAATGCTCGGCTATTGTCGATCGAACGAAGCAGTGAGTGTATCAGGAGCTAAAGTGGTCCCAAATGAAGGGTCTTTAATGATTTACAATTGCCTCCTCAAAAACAGAGAATCAACGAGTTTTTATTTCAATACAGTAATAATGCAATATGTTGTCATCATTAGTTTCATTCTCTTAACATATTATTTAATTAAGTGATCACTTATAATTGCCAATAATGACCCGTTTTAGGAGGCCGTCTCCGTCGTCGAGCTGAAAGCATGGCCGACCCTTCTGGAGACCGACGACATCTCCAAGAGGAAATTCGGCGGACCTTTCCGTGCCCCGTCCCCCGATTCCGTGTGCTATCTCGACTTCAGCGTCTCCACCACCGGCATGCTGGCCGGCGTCAAGGTAGCCTCGGCTCTGCAATTCGTGCTGCTGATGAATTTGAATTTATCTGCCAACTATTTATCATTTAACAAGTGATTGTGCAAATGGCCTCTGATGCTGTGCATTTGGTGTCCTTGAGATGGACTATTTATTATTGTTATTAAATACTAACACAAACTTCAACTGTGATCAAGAGGAATAAGTAAGGAGATAATTTTAGCATATTAGTTTTCACTGATTCTCATTGAAACATTGGTTTTATTATTTAATTTATAGATGTCCCATGCTGCTACCTCGTCACTGTGCAAAGCCATGAAGCTGCAATCGGAACTCTACCCGTCCAGGGAGGTTGTGTTATGCCTCGATCCCTATTGTGGTCTTGGTTTCGTCCTGTGGTGCATGAGCAGGTCGGTGTATGCTTTTAAAGGCACCTTTGTGCCTCTTTGTGCCTCTTTGTGTCTCTTTCTCTTAGCAATTGTTTTTTGTGCCTTTTTGCAAAGGTCCTTTAACTTTTCAATCTCGAATGTGTTTTTAATTAATCACCTTTTCTATATTTAGCATCTATTCGGGTCATCACTCGATACTTATTCCACCCTCTGAGGTCGAGATTAACCCCTCGCTTTGGTTAACCATCGTCAGTCAAAATAAAGGTCGGCTTTCTTAGACAAAGGATGATTACTTTTAGATATTTTTCCTAGTTGTTTGTCGTAATGCGACTTATTCTTAACCGGCAGTCCGTGACACTTTTTGCTCTTACGGAGTGATGGAACTTTGCACGAAGGGGCTCGGAACCTCGATTGCTTTGCTTAAAAGCAAAGGGGTCAATCTGAGCTGCGTCAGAACCCTCTGCGTCGTAGCAGAAGAGCGACCTCGCATCCAACTGACGAACTCCTTCTCGAAACTCTTCTCCGGACTCGGACTCTCCACCAGAGCCGTCAGCACCAGTTTCGGATGCCGAGTCAATGTCGGCATTTGTCTGCAGGTAGCAACGATCGTAGTTGTTTTTGCGGTATTAATTTTTTATCTTCCTTGTAAATATTTATTGCATTTCCGTGCAAGTAGTTTGTAATTTAGTAATGATGGAGAACCTGAATAACTAATTCTATCAATTAACCATAGGGTGCCTCAAGTCCTGACCCCACCTCCGTTTTTGTGGATTTGCGGGCTCTACGCAACGATCGGGTCACTCTCGTCGAGAGGGGAAGCCCACATAGTCTCTGCATTCTCGAATCTGGCAAGGTAAAGTTTTGTTTGACAGCATTCGTGTTACTAGCAGCCAAATGATGTTCAACTTGTTCAATAATGTTTATGGTTTAAATCTTCCAATTCCAGCTCATGCCTGGTGTAAAGGTTGTCATAGCAAACCCAGAAACTAAAGGGCAATGTGCTGATTCACATCTTGGAGAAGTGAGTTTGTTGAAATGCTCATTTGGATGTTCCTGAATTTCCTTCGGTTGCCGTTGTTCATGTTGCCATTCAAAGGACCATGTTAATTGTTAATTTCTATAGTTAATAACTAATAATTGCTAATAGTTATAGTTAGTAATTGTTAATTGTAATTATAGTTCATTTTTAGAGCAGCATATGCATGACATCAGAGGCATGTAGCACCATATGTATAGCACCATTTACATAACACTCCTTCCCAAGGGCTCTTGTGGCAGTGCAAGCCCAGTTATGAACATGAAGCATTACAAATGTTACCAAAAACAAACTTCCAAACTAACTTGTTTAATAATGCTTAATAATGCTAATTTTGCCTATTCTTAGATCTGGGTGAATAGTCCCCACACTGCTGGGGGTTATTTCATGATTCATGACGAGCAGTCACACCAGGATCATTTTGATGCCCATCTTGCCACAGGGGACATTCACACTACCTATGCACGGACCGGATACCTTGGTTTCGTCAGGAGAACCGAGATGACCCAATCCGATGGAGGTCATTAACTATCAACTCATCAGTCGACCGATATTTCATTTTATTGATTTTTGAACATTCTATGCAGAACGCCACGATGCCATATTTGTTGTTGGAGCATTGGAGGAGACGATAATGCTGAGAGGCATGAGGTACCATCCCATGGATATCGAGAACAGTGTCATCAGATGCCACAGAAAGATTTGTGAATGGTTCATACTTTTGTTCTCAATTTTTGCTTACTTGATTGATTTTGATTGCATGAAGGAAGGAAGGAAAAGAATGCCATTAAGTTGAAAACTTTAAGGATTGCTACCATTTGTAGAAGCTCCTCAGAAGCTAATGCCAATGATTTAGCCTTCCAACTTATATTTGCATCAACAAGGAATTGCTGTAATTGGACTGTATTGTATTGAATTGAATTGTAATTGGACTGTAAAATTTAACATCTTCTTTAGCTTTTTATGCTCACAATTGGCATTCATGAGAGTTATTTAAGATGGATGCATGTTTCAGTGCTGTATTCACATGGACTAACCTGCTGGTTGTGGTTGTGGAGCTCGATGGAAGTGAGAAAGAAGCACTGGATTTAATCCCGCTAGTGACCAATGCCGTGATCGAGGAACATTACCTGATCGTCGGAGTGGTAGTCGTGGTCGACCCTGGTGTGGTGCCCATCAACTCGAGAGGTGAAAAGCAAAGAATGCACCTGAGAGATGGATTCCTGGCCGACCAGCTCGATCCCATCTATGTGGCCTACAACATGTGAAGGAATAATGTTCCAATCGAGAGTACTTGTTTTTCAACTGAAGAGGCAAACTTATGCCACCAAGGATGGATTCACTTGTGCATGGTTGATTGATAAAATTTCAATTTGAAAACAATGCATTCTTTTTATAAGGAAATAGATTTGCTTTCAATGAGATCTTCTAGCAACCCAGACTCTACTATGGCAGAATGAGGAATTTTGGGCTCACTTGGATTTATTCTGCTTGGAAATTTGTTGTTTTTTTTTTTCAAATGATTTTCATTTTTATCAAATAAATCCAGATTGATTTTTTAATGAGCACAAAATCGATTTATTAAGCAATTATTTTGGAAAAATTGTTAAAGATTATTTTATGAATGGGATGCTAATCACATGTATGAACTTGTGAATCTTACAATATAAGTCCTTTGAAGAATTCCTAACTGAAATACTCATCCCTCAGAAAAAGCACAGACCTGCTTGTATCAAAACACGTTTTTATTCTCTAATGGCTAACTTCCATTATTCCTGTGAAGGTAACTTTTGTTTCACAAATCTGCTGAGTTGGAGGTGACTTGATTCATTGGGACACAATGATCTATGAGATTGAGCTATTTTGCCACGGAGCTCTCCTTTCCACAACTGGCTACACCAATCCTTTGCAGTAATATGTATTTTAATATGCAACTCCACTTCATGCTTGTACTGTAGTCCAACTGTACAATTTGTTACTTAATTGTTTTTGTTGTTGCTATTTATTTCACCATCATCAGACCTGCTTTGTTTCTTTGCTGCGGAAGGGGGCCTCATCTCGACCAATCCTGTCTAATCATAACTAATGACCAAATTCCACTGCTTTGTTGAACCTTACTCTGGAATGGTTGAAATTTGTCATTTTCAGACAGCAGGCTCCCAGAGCCACAGTTTGTGGATGCTTAGATGCTCTTATCTTCATTTTCCCACCCTCCAATGTTTAGCACAAAAATTCATCCCAAAAAGTTATTCAACTTCAGATTTTGATTGACTGCTTTGTAAATCGAATATCCAAACTTTATAACAAAGCTAGTTATTATTTATGATTTATTTTTTGTCGACTTGGTGATGTCCTGGTAATTTTCTGCCATCAATTCACCTTCCCACAGGAAAGGTCTAACTGGTTTTATAGCAGAGCGAGGTGTATTTGTCGTCGATTTGCCTGACAAGTTTGGTTCAACCGTGTTTATTGGTGATAACTGATTCTGCAGTGTGCAAGTATTTGGATTGTTCAATGGGTTCAATACAAGCCCGTTGGTATTATCTATACTTAAGTTTGCCGATGGTCGTTGTGTATTGAGCGCACATGTATTTAATTTGTACAACCGTAGTGGGTTTTCAACGATAGTTCAGGCATCGCACGTTGTGTATAAAAATCAAACCTTCGTGACGAATCAACTAACCCTGTTGCGTGGTTTGCGTTTGAACGTGAGTTTGTGGCTCTTAACGCACGATTGTAACTTCACCTTCCTCCGTACGAATTAGTTCAATAACTAAAAGCTTTCCTATGTTACCATAATGTTAAAACTCGTCTTCTCAACAAATATTTAAAATCTCTTTTTGCTTCCTCATAATATTATTTAGGAGCCCGATCAATGTGGAGGTCGTCGTCTGATGCGCGGGGGGTTGAAAACCATATGTTTGTTGAATGAACCCAAGTGTTTCTTCAGAATGATTACGGTTTCTGGACTTAACGGCTGATAGTAGCATACTCGTCTGCCTATGGATATGCGATAATACAAAAGTAAATCTAGCGAGACAAGCTGATGAGCACATAAGACAGCATATTCTTTTTAGGCATTATTCTAAAAAAAAAAACTAAAATTGTTTGTTGTCACATATTGAATGGTCGCGTCATTACTTGCTTTATGGCTCATTAATGTAATTAAAACTTCTGATAAATAAAAATGCATATTCTCAAGGAAAAGGTAATAGAGAAAATACAGACCTAAATGTGTGCCCTTTTGACAACTGAATAATCATAATCAATATTAATAACAAACGTCGTTAACAAAAAAAATTTCACTGACACTAGAAAGGAAAGGTTAATGTTAATTTTGTTGTTTTTTTTTTAATTTTGTGATGTAGAACTAATGTAAACACATTGCTTAGTAACATAATTTGTTTACATCTCATCCTGCCTCTAGAACTTTAGCTCTTTGTCAAGACTTTTTGAACAATTTTCATCTGTTCACTATAGCATGCCTATTATTGATGAACCTTATTATTGCTCGGAACAAATTAAAATACCCCCAGAGCTACCAGATATTTTGAAGCAGTTCACTAAAGCAGCCATAAGGACACAGCCTAGAGATGTTTTGGCGTGGTCTGCAGCGTGAGTTTTATACACCAAAGTCTAATATTTCTTGTGGGGTCGTTGATAAACTGTTTTATTCTGTCTTTATGTTCTCGCTTTGCATTACAAACATCACTATAAACATTTGAGCCTCTGCAAGTACTCCCTCGTGAAAATAAAATGTAAAAAGGCAGGCGATAGTCGCGCTTGATCCTTCATTATTTGCCACTTTATGATTTCTAGATATTTTAATGCTATGGCTAATGGGGAGATACCACCAGTGAAGGATAGACTGGAAATGCCAACTTCAACTCTGAAAACTGATACAGGACTCACTAAAGGACTTTTAAGGGTGCTAAATAGACAGGTATGGTGACAGCTGGACCCACATTTTTTTTTTAATTTGTACAATCATCCATGTGGAATCTATTTTTCCTGAATATTTATTATAGATGAAGGCCATTGCAAACTTTGCTCAGATATATACATTGATGACTTTTCAAACTTGTTGTAACTTCAATCATCTTTACTAATTTTTTTTTTTTGCAAATAATGAAAATATTGGACAAAGCCAATAACAATTCATTCAAATTAGTTAATTTCAATTTGTTCAATATTTTTATAAATTATATAAAGATGCTGTCAATTGACTTTAATCATCACATGTTTATACAGCTGGGTCCAAAGAAAGTTGTACCAGTATCCATGGTAGAAAGCAAATGGCTGGATCTCACCATGCCTAAAGAACTTTTTGACGATTTAATCCGAATCGGAAACTTCAGTGGAAACATTCAATGGAGTGAATTTCTTGCTCTGGCTGCCTCAAGTCTTGCCTCAGTTTGTATTTGTTAACATTTCTTAATTGCCATTGAATAAACATGCAGGGAGTTATATAGGATTTTGTAATTGTGGGGGGTATTAACCAACAGCCATGGATGCATCTGCCCAACTTGTCATGTAATGACCTCTTTTTTGCTTATCCACGACCAAATTTACATCTCATCCTGCTTAACTTGGTTGCTAATAAGTGCACGCCCTTCCCCTTCTGCTCCAGTAGCTGTATTGCAATTGGGGGAGGGGTGTGTTCTCAACATTTGAATGATACAAAGTTGTTGATATAATTTTGAAGGACATCACTGGGGCCATGAGAATAATTTGTGAGATAGTAACGCATGATGCAGAGGGAGGGGCCTCTAAGGTGCCCATACTTCTGTTCATGTACCTGTACAAGTACCTGGCATCCATAGATGGAGAGATATCCCTTGAAGACATAAATGCCGTCGAAGAATATTTATCGCAGTTGGGGTAAGCCACTTTCTCATTTTAATCTAGGGAGTTTATTGTTTATTGTTTCTTACTAAATCTTTTAAGGCTAATTTTGTTAATTTATATTGCATTTGCATCCTAATTGTGGAATATGATAACCTCTAAAGATATGATTTATTGTTTTAGTAATTAATAATTTATTAAGCTTAAAAACTGACAACATCAAAAACTGCTTTTTAAAAGAATTTTTAATGTTGCAATGCGATTTCAGTAAAAAGCAAGATGGCTATGTAATGCCAAGAAATTTTGAAAGTGAACAATGTCCAAAGTTGGCAGGATCAAAGAAAAGATGATTTTGTAGGATTACTAATAAGCTGAAACACATTTATTATGTAGTCGAAATTTCATTAGCAATTAACACGTTGCAAATAAAAAGTGAAAATGACTTATGAATCTCTAAAGCTCAGTTCTGGATTAGTCAGAACTTCCAACACTAACTGGTCTTGCCTCATATTCACTCATGAACTGGTAAGCTGTGACCAAATATTCAGGATTCTCAGCATCAAAGTTGGAATTGTATGACAATAAAGCAATTCTTCCATATTTCTGAGCCTGTGAAATAAATATTGTTGTTAATTGTTAGTATGATGGGTTTTGTTACGATAATAAATTAATATTAATAATGATAAATACAATAATTAAAATCAAAAGCAATTACGAGACTGATCTTGTCTTTTATGAAATAGAGCATAGCCAGACAATGAGCTGCTTTCTTGGAGCCAGTCTTATTAAAGATATTATCCAGCATTTGCATTGCTTCCGCTTGTTGAGCTACATCTGTTTAAACGTTCTTGTGTTAGGAATTTATCTGTAAATAAGTTAGGTCATTTGTTAAGCGTATAGTTTGCGCACCGAGACAAATTGTTGAATCCTCGGGTTTGGATTTGGCATCCTCTTCGAGGTAGTGGTAAATCTTCAGCTTGACCATTTTTGTCAGGTGTGCCATCCATATATCAGTAACCTTGAAATACATATAAAAGAAACCGGCCCATACTTAGATAATGTTTAATTCAGTAAACGATTCGTATTATCCGATTATATATCCGACACCGCCTTAATATGCTTCCTTGCTCGCGTAACTTTTTTGCAGACGTTTCAAATTACTAAATTCAAAAGCGAAACAATGCCTAACGTAATTATTAACCTATCACTTCAAACACTCGTAGAAGCAATTTAAGATCGTTAATATATTATCAATATTATCAATGATCACATTGATTCAGCTAGTAAATCGATCCACCTTCGAAAGCAGAGACTTGAAGACTCCTATCTGACCCTCCCTTTCAAAAGTTAATCCCAACTGGTAATAACCACCAGCAACATGGTGACTGGAAGGCCCGTACTTCTTAGAACAATGATATATCTGAAGTTATTACTAAAATTTTAAAAAGATAAATTAATAATAATAATTATAACAATATCAATATTAATAATAATAATTATAATGAATCCAATGAATCAAACTAACATCTTTACTTGAAAATGCCTTAACTTTTTTGAGATCATTAACAGCGAATTTAATTTTAGCACAAGTTCTGTAAAGCTGAGACAGAATTTCATCAGGGCAGTTAGGGTATTTGATAGTCAACCATTGGGCCTGTGCAAAAAGCTGTCTTGCCTGGTCCAGGTGCCCAAGTCCTGAAAAGTATTTCGAATTTTATTCGTAGTCGTAATAAAGATACCCGCAATAAAGATAATATTCTTAATATACCTAATTTAGATTCGGTGATAAGCAAAAGTGAGGGCACGTTTTGAAGGCTGTCAGAACCATGGAGTTGATGATTGAAATGCAATGAACGAATGGCGGCTGGTAGAGCCATCAATGGACAGTTTCTAAACAGGTATTGATGTGCCATAACTTTCGTTAACTCGATGAGGTTTTTCTATACCAAAATAATATCTATTACTTTAACTACACCCTTCCATTTCTTAATGAAATCATAATTTAATGCATTAAATAATGGAAATGCAAAAATTAGCAGTTGAGTAAGACTCATATTCAGTGGCGTAGCAAGGCGGGGCGGCATTTTGAAAGGGTACGTAAAAAATTTAAAAAACAGCAAGAGTTTTTCCAGCCTCACTTAAATCTTTCGAAATGTGTCCATTGAAGAGTTAGATTTCAATTTGGCATTTAGTATAGCGCATCGATTGACATGCAACACATGCGAGTCACACATTAAAGAGAATCACCTTACCAGGTCTTCATCAAGTCATGCCTGTTCCTCAGATCATCCAGTGATTTCTTTTGATCAGAAGAATATATATGGAACTATTCCGAAACCATAGCATATTGTTCGTGCATTCTGTTTTCATCAACTTGATGATATTACGTTCATCCGCGACTTTTATTGTTGTATTGAAAAATCTTTTTAAGAGTAAATTCTTGGATTCGCAAGCATATCGGTGAGTTTGATTAGTATAAGCTTTATTTCTTTCAATAGTTATTTGTTTTACTTATCTGAATAGATGCCTAAATAATCATTCTGAACAAGTTGTAGGACAACCATTTGCCTAGCGCTTCCTTCCAAGGCTGATTGCATGAGCTGGTTTGACACACCAGGGGGTTGTGCCACTCTTCTTTAATGGTCGTTTTGTAGAAATGTTAACTTGATTTGGTATGCAAGTTAACTTAAGAAAGGGTCTGCTCCCCTCCTGGAAAAAGTTGAAATGACGTCCCTGGCTATGAACTTTTGCTTTAGACAAAACTATCAAGCGGGCTGTGGAAAATAGACGGAGTAGTCGAGCAGACGCTGTAAATGTTGCGAAGAAATTATCTGAAGTCGTCACTGCCCTGGAGCAGCTCACGGAAGAAGAATAGCAATCACAAAATCTCCTTTATAGATGCATCTTTAATTCTCGACTCGGTACTGTCGTTTTCGTTTCTTTCGTTTCTGAGCCTTTAGAAATCTGTTCTCCCAGAAGTCAATGATGCCCAGAAGAATCTTCAAGCAAAAGAGCTGGATCTGCAACAAAGTTCTGTCAAGCTCACAGCGTTGAGAGATTGCCTTCTTCAGAATAGATTCCGATCCTAATATTGTGATCTTGCCGCGCATCGGGCTATTAGTGTTGCCAGCCGTGAGCGCTCTTTCTCCAAACTTAAACTATCTTCGATCAGCGATGAGCCAGACAAGGCTTACAGACTTGGCATTCCTGTCTATAGAGAAGGAACTTACCGATGGACTGAATTTTGAAACTGTTATTTAAAAAAACTTGGCCGAAAGAAAAGCATGGAAAGTTCGTTTCTTAAATTTTTAACCGATTTGATTGTAGTTCTATGAAAATAAATACTTGAGAGCTTTCCAAAATGTTGAAGGTTACCGAGGGGGTGGCCAAATCTTATGACCGTAATTATATTATATTAATCGTCAACTTAAATGTAAAAGATGTAGACATCAATACAAGAAAAATATTATGGACAAATTATTTACTTATTTTTCAGTTATTTTCACAGAGTTACCAGAGCACCTCTGCACTGTCCGGGAAGAAAGTGAAATTATTACATTATAACTGATACTTAACTCCTCCGCGGAACAATCCTTAGGCCAATGTCGGAGAATGTTTGACCCATCTTCTACCAGAAAAATTAATTTTATTAATAACTTCTCCTCAAATTAAGTAACTGCTCAGTTCTACTCAAGCTCTGTTATCAAGCTGGTTGTTACGTTTCATTTAAGTGATCGTTCTCGTCCTCTTGTATATTCAGAAATAGATATAAAATGAACTCGATTATTGAAGCTGGCATTCTCTGAATATAACGTCTCGATAATAATATTATTCTACTAATTTAATACAAAATACTAGACACCGCTGAAATTATTTACCATATTAAATATCACGTACCAACAGGTTAGCTTTGAGAGTAGTCTTGAAATTTGGATCACTAGAAACGTTGAATCTGAAGGAGTGGGGACTCCTGAGCGAAGGAAGCAAATAGCATATTGTGCCATGCACGCTAGCCCAATCAACTTGCTGATGCTTTTCAGAACTGCAAGGACAAAGCGATCTTCAAACAAAGCTCTTATTTGGGACGTTTGTCAACCCTAGGATCAGAACCACAAAAAGTAGGTTTTACCACTCGAATTGAACTAGATTAACTAAATGGACCACCAACACCCTCTACAAAAAAACTCAAAAAATCCCCCACGATCAAATGCGCTCAGAAAGTAGAACCAGTGTAGAGCGCGATAGAACGGTATTATTTACCAATAGTAAGTAACTTTGCAGTGGGGACACATTATCGTGGCATCGCGGTTGCAAACCTCACAGATAAAGTACACTCCCCTAGGATTCGCTAACTTGTAAATCCTCACCGCCATTTTTGCCGGAAGGCAACAAAAAATAGTGAATACTCAATTCAAACTGTTTTCAATATTTGCCAATTATCAAAATTTGCTTAATTAATAAATGAACATGTAATAATAACACTGTTAAAAGCATTTTTATCATTATATAAACCATGAAATTGTATTTTGATGAAGCAGTTGATCAACAAACTGCGAAGTTTATTAATGATTTGGGGGTGTTCATAACAATACGCTCATAGTTTAATTCATTTTTTTTAAATACATGTAAGCACGCAGTCAATTTTTCGTAGTCAATTTTTGTAATCTTTGCGCATCTTGTTTTGTTTTGCTGAAAGGAACATGTTTTTGCTATTGCGCAATTAGATTTAGATTGAAAAAGCTTGTGACTAACAAATTTTTTAGTAGGCTTTTGATCACTTTAGCGTAAGATCTGTCTCCCTGACTTCGTTTCACCCGTAAACTTTATTTTTATTTCACACATCAAAACAATCCTCTTACTCTTACTCATTAAAACATTATTTTTTATGCGCGGTAAGCTAACAGTTAGTGATATGTTATTTTATATATCTTGAGATTCAGTGATTATTAACTTTGAAAAAACTGATAAAATTTAGCATTCAAGTTTCTGTATTGAAGATTTATTTCACTACTCATACGTATAGTGAGGGTGTCATTGTTTATTTATCATCATGGGAAATCAAGAAATAATTTTTAAATGTTAGAGCTTGCGATATTTTTGGCCAATCTTAATGATTTTTCAGTTAATATCACTGAGGTGTATAATGAATTTTGAGAATTATATGTACTTACAGTTCAGACTTTTGGTAAATTGTTTAATTACATCTATAAGTAACTGAGAAACTCACTTAAGTTGTTAATAAAGTTTTTCAGACTTTCTAATGACATACTGCAAAGATGAAATGGTTAAGCTACTGTTTTTTTTCTATAATGGGTTAGTTTTGTTGTATAATTCATTTTTCATTACAAAAAGCTGGATTGAATGTCATTGATGATGTTTACAGTGGTTAAGTTGTTGGAATTAGAGGTCAGTGGGCGAGTATGTGAACATTTCAATCCTTCACAATGCTCAGACCCAACAAAATGTAACCAGACACAAGTTTGCTCGGAGGATGATGCAGAAAAATGGCACTGCTATGCTCTCTGGACCAACGTGTCTGGCACTCCCTTAATACTCATGAAAGGATGCTGGCTTGACAAGGAATATTGTTATAATAAGCAGAGATGCACAGTAACTGAGGTCAATAGACACAACAATTTTTGTTGCTGTGATGAAGATATGTGCAACTCAGACTTAGACTTTGAGAACATACCAAAGGAATTTGTTGGAATCACTACCACTGGTAAGCAACTAGCCTTAATCTCCTAGAAAGATCAGCTGTGCTTTTTATAACAAATGTTAATTTACATTCCATTTGATATACTCAGTGTCTAGCAAGATCCCTCAAGGTTCAAATCTTAACATGATAAAGAAAACCTTGCTGATAAGTTTGTGTCCATTGGTGATTCTGGCTCTGGTCGTGATTGTTGCCTTCTACATCTGGAGGAAGTTCATCTTCAGAGCTTCAGGTTACAAGACACCATCTTTCCAGGCCATTGCCATAGCAGACAAGGCGAACATTTCTGGAGTTTCGAAAGTAGAATTATTGGAGGTTGTGGCCAGCGGATGCTTCGGTCCAATTTGGAAGGGAAGATTCGATGGGAAGTTTGTTGCTGTTAAGATAATGAGCAAGAAAGGGGAGAAGATGTGGAAAGCAGAGAGAGAGTTTTACGGTCTGTTCGAAGAAGTGGAGCAACATGAAAACATTCTGAAGTTCATCGGAGCAGAAGTTCGACAACTTGCCGATTACGAGAACTTCGAGTATTGGTTGATAACCGAGTTCCACCAGAAAGGTTCCTTGAGAGATAACCTCAAAGAGAGGGTCTTCGATCTGCGGGACGTCGTCCGCATTGCTTTCAACATCAGCAAGGGACTTGCTTTTCTTCACAGTTCATCCAACAATCCCAGAAAGGTAGGTGAACGAAGCCACATCCGAGTCTGAGAATGAATCCCGATCAATTATTGAAATCCTGCAGCTCCCTGTTGCCCACAGAGATTTGAAGAGTGAAAATGTTCTCTTGAAAGAAGACATGACTGCATGCCTTGCAGACTTTGGTCTGTCACTTGTTTTGAGGCAGAACTTAACCAATGTGCATGGACAGGTTTGAATTTCAAATCAATTGAGTAACTCTGAAAATTATTTTGTATTGGTTTTCATGCATTGACTTGTGTTCGTACCTTTTCCTGCAGATAGGTTCGGTGAGGTACATGGCTCCCGAGGTGCTGGATGGAGCCATGGATTCAAATGTTGAAAGTTTTCTGAAGATTGACGTCTATTCGTGTTCACTCATTTTCTGGGAACTCATCTCGAGATGTTCTGCATTTGGTGAGTGAATGTGAACTAGTTAATGCCAATGTGGTAATTGAATGTATGAACAAGTTCTATTCATTAATTTCTATGTTCTTATAAATCTGCATTTCTTCATTTGAATGTTAAAAAGGAATCACAGGAGATTATCTGAGGCCATTTGAGGTGGAGCTAAGCCCCCATCCTTCCATTGAAGACATGCAAAATCTTGTGCTGCACAGGAAAGTTCGTCCTCAGCTAAAGAAAGACTGGTGGGACCACGAGGTGAGTCTTATGAAGCATGAGATGTGATTTCATTGAAGCTGATATTTATTGCCCACATTGTTTCAGATTTTGAGAGAAGTTTGCAGAACAATCGAAGACTGCTGGGATCACGATGCCGGAGCCAGGCTGACTGCGGATGCCATCGAGCAGAGATTGTTTCAGTTGCACCAAGAAACTTATTTTCAGCATCCATCTCCCACTCGTTTCTCTCAAAATGTGTGATTATTGGAGCTCATTTGCTGAGTCCAGTTTATTGCAGGTTTCTCAACGGGTACATAATTTTTCGTTTCGTTCGAATATGAACATGTTTTTTCTGTTCATTGTACAGGTATGTAATCATGAGGCTGATTTATTACTATTCTTGCAATTGCAGGCAGCTATTGTTCTTCGCATACTTCAAAAAAGTGCATGAGTTGGCATTTTCTGTAATTAGCATTTTTATTTTACATTGAGTTGCTTAGAACTGCTGCATGTTACCTCAAGACTCGGATACCTCATGTTTTATACTTTTCAATAACCGTGTCGTCGTCATCTATGATTGTGTTACAAATCTATCGACAGTGCTGTTAATATTCTTTCTACCTCAGGTATGCACCATTTAGTATATGTAGATTTATTGCCTAATAAAGTCTTATTCCAAGATCATGAGTCTTCATATTATATTTGCCAGGGATGATAAAAAATTTTCAATGGAATGACTCATTCGTTGCTAGTAATCAAATTGAGGTTTACAGTTCAAAAAGTTGGAATGCTCTCAACTATTTAAAGCAAAAAAGTCAATAGCTATCACTTAATTTGAAGTAATGGTTGGGTTTACGTTGACTTTTTGAGCCCGTTTCGACTCCTCGCTACATAGTTCACGCATTTGCATGTTCGTTCTAGTGGCATACTTCCGAATAAAAGTTCCAAAAAACGATTTGACCTGGAACAATTGGTGGCATCAACGGAGTCAAGATATATTGATATAACAGAAAAGAAGGTACAGAGAACACTATAATGATACTTTCTTTGAATTAATAACATGATTTGGAACCCTTATTATTGTCTTACGTTACAGGAAACTTAAAGATATGACCAATGCGAAAAATGCATATTTGCGATTTAGACACATATTTCTGGAATGTATCATCAGATCACACAGAAATGTCGGAATTTGATAAACTTTCTCTATCAAATAACATATCGAAATTTGGGTTTGTTAAAATTCAGTCAAAAGTTACCGTAAAAAATCATAGCCCTCTTAAAGATATGTCGATCAGTGTGCACTGTACCATTAGACTATAGTTGATAATTTTGGTAGATTAGGTCGTCTTGCATTTTTAGAAAACTGTAACTTTGAATAAATTTGAATATAAAAGACCTGTAAACATATTATAATTTATTTTATAAAGACTCACAAAAAACAATAAGCAAAATGGCTATAAAATATCCTCCGGGTTATATTTGCATCAGCAAGCGGTTTAGTGATTGACCCTAATGGGTCTTGGTTCCAGAGTGCGGCCCTAAGTGTATTTAGGACCATAATCACCTACGAGCAGCTGACATTGTTGGACCGCTGATGACCGTGGAGACATTTCGCTAAATTGTGAAATAAATTGCATCCTTTGTCGCGATTAACCTCTAACCAGTTGCCTTCGAACTATATTCCGTACCTCAACCAGCTTTCATTCACCCAGAACCTCCTTCATTGCAGTAATTCTAGAGATGAATGTAAGCTGCGAGGTCAAGAAACTTAGCAAACAACCCAAATAAAGAGCTCTGAATTTTACTACTAAATCTCCCTACCGTTAATCGAAAATTATGAGACATGCAGAGTAAAACCGATTAAGCCATCCACATTTTTTTCACATCCAGTGACAGTCTGAGTTTTTATCTGAAATGTATTATTTGCAGTCGAAAATATTGGCCGTTTCTATATTTCCTGTATGTATTGGTTGACTCACAGACAACGCATGCTTAAATACAAAGTTTGCTGGTGTCATTGTTCTCTTTTGTTTATAGGCATCAACAAAGTGCTTCTGACAGTTGCTTCCATCACAAGTCGTGATTCACAACCATGGAAAGAAGAAGGAAACAAATAAAATTGAACAACAAGGATTCTAAGAATTTAGAATCATCAGTCCATCTCGCTCCTTTTATACCAAAATCGAGCTCTGAAATCATCGCTGCATGAAACAAAAGCAGGGGCTGTTGGCGAGTGGGCAATGCACCTCACGAGTCCATTGTGACCTGAAATTCAAAGATGGCATCATCAACATTTGTTCTGGTGGGTTAAATCCATTTATATTTCAAGTCCAACTAAACAATTGTTGAATGCAGCCTCCAATGAGCAGTTTCAATTAAAAGTTAACTTAAGAGAATAACTATTTTTAGCTGCTCACCAAGTGATAACAATCGCTGGCGATCAGCATTTCTTGAGTCCCAACAACACAAACTGGTTGTTTTTTCATCAGGGAACAGTACTGTAAATGAAAATTAATGCAACAACAATAATGAACTTTAAAATAATTAAATACTTAATCAATTGCTTTAACTATGATTATCACAATAAATAGAAACTAAATAACCACCAACAGGATGTTACAAACCATAATCCTCGGAGTGGTTGAAAATGGCATTGGACCTATGTTCCTGCTTGCCTGTAACTCCAGCACCCGTGTATGCAATGAGGCACCTCGATGTCGATAACTCCCACAGCTTCACCAGNCGACAAGATGTACTGGAGTCAAAGCAGCAAAATGAACTGCTTTGCTTAGGCACAAATCATTGAACACTTCACAATCCATGTAAAGTGCTTCAATCTTGGTTACAAATTAATAGTCTGAATTTGTATTCAGTCGATATTTTAAGTGTCTTATGTTTCCAAATAGGATGTGAAGGCATCCATTTGTATAGCACCTCTACCCTAGGGTTCCCCGGGCAGTGTTGCCGACACGACACATTACGACCGTTACCATCGCAACCCATTCAACTAACCTGCACTTTAATAATTGCCTCTTATTAAGTCAATGGTGTGCTATCATCATAATTGATAAAATAAACAATTTACCTTTGAATTTTTTGAGAAAGCCACTGAGCACACTTCAAAGCCATCATGAGCACTGATGAAGGTGTTTATGCATCTGTTACTGACCCCATCCCAGATTTTTATCGTGCCATCTTTGGATGATGATGCATACATTTGTCCATTAGAACAGTAGTTCACCTGAGAAAAATCAATTATTTATTTACATTAATTAATTAACTGAATAAAAATTTATAACTATAATCATATGATGAATGCAGATCAAAGTAAAGCACGGTATTGTTAAGAATCAGAACACGTTAACCGACAGCAGTTATGGGTCCCGTGTGTTGGTCTCTTGGATAACTGGAGACATAGCACTGGTTCGTGCGCACGTCGTACAACCTCACTGTGAAAGCAATTCATCACTTCATGTAAATCATCATCATAATCATAGTTTATGCAATACCTGCTCATGTTTGCATGCTTCTCACTTTCAAATGAAAACTAAATGCACTTCCAACTGATATGCATGCATACAATGAGGGTATAATAACAAAAAGTGTATGAATACTTAAATAAATGAATCTCACGAGTAGGTTGTTGAGTGCCCACAAGAATGAAATCTCCGAGCGGGTGGAAGTTGACGCATCTCACCTCGGCAGCCTCCTGCAGTCGAGAGAAATTCTGTTGTCATTTTCTTTAATTGTTCCACCACATCTTGTTGAATATGCAATAATATTATCGAAACAAGCATTTAAGGTGACGACGTTATTAATAAAATTCAAATCCCATGAATTTTCGGTGTCTCAAACATGTCGACTTTCATTAAATTTAATGCCTTAAAATACCTGGATGCATCTGAATGCCTTCTTGACGGATGGTTTTGAATACTCAAAGAACTTGACGGTGTAATCTTTGCTGCCAGAAACAAGAATTTGTTGGCTCGGATGGAAGTCGACAGACGTCACCTCCTAGGAACAACAAATGACCACTGTAACTATAATATGCAATAGGTATACCTCTGTGAGCAATAATAATAACAAAATAAACTGGGCGTCCTTAAGCTTGGAAGGTTTTCTAGTAAATTTATTGAGCAAGTATTCAGTGAATAGAAATGAATAATTGAGTCGAGAATTTATATGGAACTGTAAGACTTGTTGAATTTAATAATAATACATTTACATATCCCATATTTTAAGTGCTCAAATTATCCAAAAGGGATATGCAGACACCTTAAGAGACACGCCGACAATTCAGTCCTTCCATTGAATGAGCGGATTAAAAAAAGTAATAATCGAGTAACAAGCACACCAACAGCAGTGTGGTCGTACAGGGTCCTAATGACAGGGTGGTTCTCCATCTGTTGCTGAGGAGTTTCCTGCATGAGCATGTCCGCTGGCATCGAGCTCTTCATCAGCATCCTCTCCACATCCAGAATCTGAATAAATTATGAAAATGAGCAATTGTTCTATGAACAATTCATCAGCTTACTTTAATAGATGCATCCTCTGAACCAGTAGCAATCAATTGGCCTGTGCAGAAGACAAACTAATTTAATAGATTTATTTAAAAAAGTGCATTTGACATGTTTTAGTGAAATGCATTTCAACATTTGATATTAACAATTATTAGTTCAATTTTCAGTAAATGGTGAACCGCCCGCAATAAATAGTTTAAAGCTGAAAAAATAACCATTATGGTGGAACTTTGCAGTCCTACATGCTCCTTTATGTGCAGTGACGTAACACGTGCTGTATTGAGCTGCTTCGGGTGAAGTTATGGGTACTGGTGAAAATAAATATAACAGTAATAATAATAATTAAAAATAATGTATTACAATTTGTTTCAATAACAAAGAGATTTAAGCCATTGAAATGATGAAAAACATTACTAAAATAAGCAGTTGTAACAGGAAAAGCCAACCATTGGTCTCAAATTCAAGATCCATTCCAGGAACTGTTGATTCCTCCTTATTCTGCTCATCATTCCCAGCTGGAAAAATTAACTAAAAATTAATAAATTCAACATTTCACAATTGGTTTATGATCCTCACTTTCTTCTGCTTTTAATCCAAGAGATACAACTTTGAAGAGTCTGTCTGAAGGTGGGCAAGCGGGATGAGCCTTCGTGGCATTAGCAAGCTGCACGGCCAAAGACTGGTACCCGTCATAAAACAACTGGCTGAGGAGCATTCCAACTCAAGTTCATTATCTTGATGTGTCTTCAAAATTTTGAACCTTTACTCACCTGATCATCAGCCGATAAACCTGTTCTCTTTCTCTGAGACCCATATAGCTTTAGTAAAATGTTCTATGTATGTATTCTTTAATTATTTTTTATGTAGTACAAATAATAATGTAGGTAATGGTCAATCAGATATGGTTACAACGTTTTATTACATTTTAATCAAAAGTGTATTCCCAATTATCAGTGGCTCCAGCATTTAAGAATGTTTGACAAACATTATATGCACATTCCTGTCACCCAGCTATGAGGACTAAATTAAAAACATAAAATTCAACTATAATTCATTATGTTTTATCAAATTCTGTTGGCATTAAATTATATTAATGTCAAAAAGCTAGGAGTCACACAAAAACAAAAATGAATGGCACATGTCTACCATTTTACTTTAAGTAATTCAAATTGATAATCCTATTAGGTACCCGTGAATTATTACTGATTATAATTCCATTAGTGCAAATTAATAGGCGAGTAATAAGTGTCAACTTATATTAAAATAATTTTGGAATAATAGTCACTTATGTTAGGAAACGAGCATGCCTCGGCAGGAATTAAAATTCCTCTTACCTTTATTATGTGTATTTATATGCTAAAACTGCAATCTGTTAATATGCTGTTTATATGCTAAAGCTGCATATGTTAACCAACAAGAGAAAATATCGTCCAACGAACTGGAGCGATCGGACCTCAATATCGACATTCCATAATAAACAATGATAAACCATGACCCCATATTGTAATAATAAATAAATATATATATATAATGAATCAAAATTAAACAAAAATATTTTCAATTCAAAGAGTTGTGCAATTAAAAAACAATTAATAAAAGTATACATCATATATAGACTTTAAATATCTGATCTGTTTATGGGTCGTCTATTAATTATGTCTACAAATTTAAGCAAGTTTCTAAAAGCATGCCTCTCAAATAGGGAAGCTTTAAACTGGATGAATATTAATCTCATATATGGAACATTGTGCGAAGAAGACCTACTCAAGATCAATTCTAACTTTTCAGTGAAACAGTTGTCGTTTCGAACAAGCCGCATCACAAGTCCAATGATGAATTTCATTGAACAAATTGCCCCCAACATTGAAATTCTTGAGATCTTGTATCCTCTACCAAGTAATGACAGAAAAGTCTTGTGAGCAATGGAAAATTATATATCATAATACCTAATAACTAAAATTATTATAAATATTTTTATTGAAGTGCTTATGGAAACACTTTTCACCTACATAAACGGATAAGATTTCCGAAGCTGAAGAAGCTTCTCATTGACACTAAGTCTTTGCCTCCTAACTTTCTGCAATGCTTTGACTTGACGTCATGTTTCGATTCCTTAAAACATCTAGGTTTATACGACCATTGGGGTTCAATGTATCGGTTTAAAATCTCGATTGGTTTATTTATTGAAAGCTTCAAATGCCTCCAAAATCTGGAAACTCTATCTGTGACAGGACACTGTCAGAATCCAGAATTATTGAACGTCATTGTACATCTTAAAAATCTTAGGTAAAATAATTTAAAAGTTCACATAATGGATAAATTTATACTTAATGATAACTTACCAAACGTTCCAGGACATTAGAAATGCCTTATATACAAATCCTTAATCCTAACAAGCTTCGAATACTCGAAGTTCTCCCGAAGCTCACGAGTACTCACTTGCCAGCGGACATTTTATGGTAAAGTTTCTTCATTGGATCATTTGATACTCTTTAGGAATTCCAAGGCACCCAATTCTTTCCATTTTCAAATAGCGATAAACTATAGTATGAAATTGTGAATTCTAAACTTTGTCACTCTTTTTTTTTTAACAGGAATGAATTAAAACATTTAAAAGACAGAAAGATGGATTTTGTGGGCAGTTGTTACACTATTCCCGAAGATTTTAGACATTTGTCAAAAAAAGTATGTCTTAAAATGTCATCTGTGAAATGTAATTGTGAATGATAATTGATTATTTTATTAAAGTATTAATTGATTTATCAATTCTTTCAGATTGGTTCTGAATGTGGAAAACTTGAAATGAGATTGAACTTACTTCAACATTTAAACAATTTGTCTATTTATCTGCTTTTTATCAGTAGATTAGTAGGTTTTGAAGTTTTCATTGCAAGTGACATTGGAATAGAACAAATGATCGCAACTTCACATCTACGAACATTTGAACAGGTTTGAAATTACTAGTAAACACATGGATTTGATTTTTTTATTCAAATACGATTTTTATGCTGCAGATTATTTTGCTCTGTATCCGATGGTATTACAAAGACATAGAATTATATAGCACGGGGTAAGTGTCTTAATTAACTTATTATTAATATTATTGTCACGCCGGTAGCCTATGAGCTCACCGTCGCGACTTGTGCGAGCGATTCTTTGTTAGCGTGGAACTTTATTTTTAACTTTTCTTTGTTTGAGCCACACGCCTGGCGCATAATTATTATCGTCGGC